>KV875100.1:2662468-2829473 GCA_001879275.1 Coniochaeta ligniaria NRRL 30616 | reverse complement strand
CCTAACCCTAACCCTAACCCTAACCCTAACCCTAACCCTAACCCTAACCCTAACCCTAACCCTAACCCTAACCCTAACCCTAACCCTAACCCTAAGAAATATAATAATAAGATCGATAATAAGCCTTTATATCTTTAATTCGTCTAATAGTAGTTAATAAGATACGTTAGATATATTCTTCGACGATAACGATTTTTAGAAAAAGGTAATTAAAAACGTTACGCTTTATCGTAATAAAAAGCGTTATACTAAAAAAAAGGTAGTTAAAAACGTTACGCCTTATCGTAATAAGAAACGTTACGCTAAAGAAAAAGTGGTTAAAGATATTAATTTCTATCGTACTAAGAAGCGTAATAATAAGATCGATAATAAGCCTTTATATCTTTAACTCGTCTAATATTAGCTAATAAAATACGTTAACTATATACTTCGACGATAATAATCTTTAAAAGGAGATAGTTAAGGATATTAATCTCTATCGTACTAAGAAGTATAATAATAAGATCGATAGTAAGCCTTTATATCTTTAACTTGTCTAATAATAGCTAATAAGATACGTTAAATATATTCTTCGACGACGACGACTTTTAGAAGAAGACGGTTAAAGATATTACGCTCTATTATAATAAAAAGCGTTATACTAAAAAAGAAGCGGTTAAAGACATTAATCTCTATCGTAATAAAAAGCGTTACACCGAAGAAGAGGTAATTAAAGATATTAATCTTTATCGTACTAAGAAGCGTAATAATAAGATCGATAGTAAGCTTTTATATCCTTTACTCGTTTAATAGTAGCTAATAAGACGTATTAGATATATTCTTCGACGACGACGATTTTTAGAAGGAGGCGGTTAAGGATATTAATCTTCGTTATACTAAAAAGCGTAATAATAAGACTAATAATAAGCTTTTATATCCTTAACTCGTCTAATATTAGCTAATAAGACGCGTTAGTTATATACTTCGATAACGATGACTTTTAAGAAGAAGCGGTTAAGGACGTTATACCTTATCGTAATAAGAAGCGTTATATTAAGAAGTAGAAGCGTTTCGGCTAATATAAGAGTAGTAGTAGGTAAAGGAGAATAAGTTCGGAGGTAGTAAACTAGAGTAAAGATAAGCTAACTAAGCGAGCTTAGAATAAAAGATACTAAGGTTATATTTCTATTATAGTCGTTAGGAATAGGTAATAAAACAAATACCTTATTAAATCCGAAGTGAATTTTAATACGCTTTCTTATTCGTTTATTAAGGTAATTAGTCTATTACTCGTTCGTCGTTGTATTTTTCTAAGGTATTTCGAAGTACTTATTATATATTATTAGTAAATAGCTATCTTATATAATATACTATTCTTACGATAAGGTATATATAAGAATATCGATAGACGAGATTAATAGATATTTAGTTTTATTCTTTTCGAATTAATTATCTACTATAGCCGTACTAGATATAGCATATAATAAAGCAAAGCTAATAGAGACTAGGTAGCGTATTACTATTTTCCTCGTAGCTATTAACGCTATATAAAGAAACTTAGAAGTCTATTATTTACGTATTAACCTTAAAACCTATCTTTATAGTACTACGTAAGTAGTAGCATAGTGAAATCAGAGTCGATAGTTACAACGACTACTTTTCCGATAGGTTTATTCGTCTACTTTTAAGAGGTATAGAATAATTTACGACGAGGAGTACCTAAAGTACTATGGTAAGGGGTGTTTAAGGTACTATAACGATAAGTGCCTAGGTATTAAGCTTAACGTCGGCTAAGCGCTTAAGCGTAGGAGTATCGGTATCCTTAAGAGCTTTAGATAAAGTTATAAGGACGTCGATAGTTTACTTAGTATTAGCTTTAGCCTTAGGTTTCTTAGCTTTACCTTTAGTAACGACGGTAATCTTTTTACCTTCGAATACTTAAATAGCGGTTAATATATATATTAGAATATTATAATTAGCAGTAAAGGAATTTATTAACTTCGGCGAAAGACTTTGCTATATTAAATAGTATTTGTTAGCTAGTACGACGTACTACGTTATATAGATCTTCGACAGCTTCATCTTACTCCTTTAAGGTAGTTATAATTTATACTCTTATCTATTCGAGAATTAGTTAAGTTAATAAGAAGAGTAGACGAAGTATAATATAAATATACCTTAGATAATTAGTAGTAGTAAAAGACGAGAGGTTTTTTATTAGTAGTTATCTACTTTTATATTTTTTTATTTTAAATAGTTAGATATTTTAGGTCAACGTAGTATTAAGGTAGGCAGATTCTATTTGCTTTATATAAGTTATAAAGGTATAAGTAAAACGTATATATAAGAAAAACGCATATATAAAAAAAACGCATATATAAGAAAATCAACTAAGACGTAAGTAAGTTTATATTTCATAAGCAATTACTAATAAGATATATAGATTTGTAAGTATACTAATAAGATAAACACTTCGACTACTTAGCAACTAAGTAATACATAGTAACGCTAATATCGTTTCTATCTTCTTATTCGCCTTTACTACTTTCTTACTACTCTGCTTCCGTAACGCTTTTACCTACTCGGCTTATTTAGCTAACTATATACAAAAAAACCTAGAAGTCTATTATCTACGTACTAACCTTAAAACCTATCCCTACGGTACTACGTAAGTAGTAGTATAGTAAAATTAGAGTCGACGGTTACAGCGACTACCCTTCTAACGAATTTATTCGTCTACTTTTAAAGGGTATAGAATAATTTGCGACGAGGAGTACCTAGGGTACTATAGCGAAGGGTATTTGGGGTACTATAACAATAGGTGTCTAAGGTATCGAACTTAACGTCGGCTAGGCGCTTAGGCGTAGGAGCACTAGTATCCTTAAGGGCCTTAGATAAGGTTATAGGGATATCGATAGCTCGCTCGGCGTTAGCTTTAGCCTTAGGCTTCTTAGCCTTACCTTTAGTAATAATAGTAATCTCTTTACTCTCGAATACTTAAGTAGCGATTAGTATATATATTAGGATATTATAATCGGCAGTAAAGGAACTTATTAGCTTCGGCGAAAGACTCTACTATATTGAGTAATATTTATTAGTTAGTATAACGTACCACGTTGTATAAATCTCCGACGACTTTGTCTTACTTCTTCGAAGTAGTTATAATTTATACTCCTATCTATTCGAGAATTAGTTAAGCTAATAAAGAGAGTAGACGAAGTATAATATAGATATACCTTAGATAATTAGTAGTAGTAAAAGGCGGAAGGTTTTTTATTAATAGTTATTTACTTTTATATTTTTTTATTTTAAATAGTTAGATATTTTAAGTTAGCATAGTATTAAGGTAAGTAGGTTCTATTTACTTTATATAAGCTGTAAAGGTACGAATAAAACGTATATATAAGAAAAACGTATATATAAGAAAATCAGCTAAGATATAAGTAAGTTTATATTTTATAAGCAATTGCCAATAGGATATATAGATTTGTAAGTATATTAATAAGATAAATACTTCGACTACTTAGTAGCTAAGCAATATATAGTAACATTAATATCGTTTCTATTCTCTTATTCGCTTTTACCGCTTTCTCGCTACTCTACTCTTATAGCGCCTCTACTCGCTCGGCCTACTTAGCTAGCTACTTCTATAGTAAGGCCTCTAGCTTCTCGACCTCCCTAATATTAGCGCCCTTCTCCGTTAGCGTATCCTACTACTTCGCGTTCTTAGCATTCTCCTCTTCCTCCTTCGCTAGCTTCGTCGTAGTCTCGTCTAATAGCTTAATATACAATACAACGGCAAAACTACCGCTATTCGTCTATAGTACCTACGCCTACTAGTCGAGCGAGTCGATATACGATTTATCTACGTTTAGCGCGTTACTTAGCTCCGTTAGACTAACCTATAGTATCCTCGGAGATTATATAATATAAGGCCTAAGCTTAATACTCTCTTTGTTTTAAGCTTAGCTTAGTAGCCGTCTTATTCTTTAAAGGAGTACGTATTTAATCTTAAGGACGACGGTCCGAAAAGAAGAAGATCGTATAAAATACGAGGTAGAGGAGTAGACCTCTATTCTAAAAACGAGATTTGTAAAGAGTAAGAGATCGTATAAGATAAAAAGCAAAGGCGTATATATCTATTCGAAGATAAAAGTAGTTTTCGTTTATAAGAATAGTATAGAAGTTAAGTAAGAAGAGTTTAATAATTAATCGTCTTCTTATTCGATTAGCGAAACGTATTACTATTCGAGTATACGATATAAAAAATAATAAGAATAAAGGGTATCTTTATCCGTATTATCTACGTTAACTACTTTAGTTTTAACCTTCTTAAGTCGTATAGTAGAGCTTCTCTTACTTTCTCTTTAGTATTCCTTTACTCGTTAAAGTTAATCTTATTTAGAGTATACCTTTTATACTTATTAAACTTAGTCGGCGTAGCCGTCGTAGTCGACGTAGGTCTTTAAGGAGATAGTTAATAAGAAGTAATAACAATTAACTCTTCTTTAAGCTAAGCGGCTAAGCCTTTAGACGATAGCTAATAAGAAGTAATAGTAACCGACTCTTCTTTAGGTTAAGTAGTTAGGCCCTTAGACGATAACTAGCGAATAGTAATAGTAGCCGACTCTTTCTTAGGTTAAGCGGCTAAGCCCTTAGACGATAATTAGCGAAGAGTAATAGTAACCGACTCTTCCTTAAGCTAAGCGGCTAAGCTCTTAGACGATAGTTAGCGAGTAGTAACAATAGCCGACTCCTTCTTAGGCTAAGCGGCTAAGCCTTTAGACGATAGTTAGCGAATAGTAATAGTAGCCGACTCCTTCTTAGGCTAAGCGGCTAAGCCTTTAGACGATAGTTGGCGAATAGTAATAGTAGTCGACTCTTTCCTAAGCTAAGCGGCTAAGCCTTTAAACAATAGTTCAACCCTTTTGCTAACGAGTATTAGTATAGTTATTAGTATATATATAATACGTAGTAGTTAAAGGTAGTATAATATACTAGCCGTAGCTAGTTTCTCCGCTACCTTAAAGCTTATACCCTCTTTGGCTATACTAAAGGCTATATTATATAAGGCCTTTACCGTATTAGTCTACTCTTTAGATTTAGTAATAGTAAAGCTAAATATTTAATTTAGAGTATTAGTTAGAAAAGTTAATCGCGAAAGAGTTAATAAAGGTTTAAGGATTAATATTAGTAGATAGACTTTAACGAATAGAGTAAGAGTTATTTTATAAGCTTCTCGGATAATTGTAAACTTATAATAAACGAAGGTTTAGTAAAACGTACTAAAAATATAAGTATATTAATAAGTAATTCGTACGTTGTAGAAAATTAGCTCGGATATAAGTAAGGTATATACAACTAATTATTTATACTTTATATACGCGGAGTAACGGATATATATAATTTATCTACTTTTCTACTATTATTTTACCTTTTACTCTTTATCTATTACGTTTTTTAACCTTAATTAACCCTTTCTTCTAACTCTTATCAACTCTATTTTCTAACCCTTATTAATCTTACCCTAGATCCTATCTTCTTAGACGATAACTACTACAATTAAGGCAAACGTTATTACTAAATTAATTTAGGCTATCGATAATTCGTTCGAAGCTTAGTACTAACTCAACAACGTTATTAAAGTCCTTAAGGCTAATATATACGAAGCTCTATATATTAATACCGTATATACTTATATTAGTACTAAGCTTCGGCTATAATCGACTTTTAATCTTTACGATTATCAAATCGTTTAAGTATAATAGCGAAAGTAAATCTTTATTTTATATAGTTGAGACTCTTTAACTTATACTAATAGATAATGTTAACGGTAATTATTTACTACTACGATAATAATTCTAATAACGATATAGAAGCCGAGGATAATACTTCTAATATAGAAGCCTTATTTAATAAGTATTACGAGAGTTATAACGATAACGGCTATGGTATAAAAGCTTAAGATAATATTTCTGATAACGATACGAAGACCGAAGACGATACTTCTAACGTAGAAGCTTTGTCTAACGAGTATTACGAAGGTTATAATAGCAACAGCTACGATGTAGAAGCTTAGGATAACGATAAAGCTTAGGATAATAAAGGGGTATATAGTAATATTAAACGTTCTACGCTATTTAGATTCGAATCGTAAATTAGGAAAAAAGGTTATTTAAATACTCTTAGATTTTAACGTAAGGTATCTTATTTCTTATAAGCTACGATAAGACTCAAGCTTATTATTACTCTTACTTATTATATAAATAGAGATAAAGGATAAAGTAGCTATTATTTCTATTCAGAATCCGTATATATTAGAACCTTATACTTTATAGTATAATAGAATAAAGCTACTAACTTCTAAGTTCCTTATAATATATTCGTATTAGACTAAAGCTTCGCTTAACGACTAAACTTACGATATCTCGTACTACTAAAGTATCTATTGCTAATTAGTTACAAAACCTTTATACTATACGATATATTTACAACGTATTCAATCTTACTATAGTACGCGACGTAAGCTTTCTTAACTAGGATAGCTACACTACTCTTCTTCGTTATACTATAGCAAAATCCACCTCATCGGTTATCTCATTAGCAATTGCCTATAAGATTTGTATATATATATTATCTTATTACAAATATATAGACTACTAATATAAAAGTTCGAGCTATAGAATACTAAAAAGTAGAATTAAGGAATACGATAAGTCTATACTAAAGGATAACTTCTATAAGGATATAATAATAATATCTTATATCCCCTCTAGATATATAATTAGCCGATTAAGTACGTCGATAACGTATTTCGATATAATAATACTACTTAATAATATAATTATTTGAGTACTTTTAAGCCTTAACGGTTAATCCGGTATTATAACGAATATATTATATAGTAGAATCAAATAGTAAAGATAAGGCTACGATATACTATCTCGATTTATAAAGGTAAATTCTTAGCTTTCTACGTTATAGCCTCTATATTTTATCGCTCGTCGCTTCCTTATCTATTACCCTTCGCCTCTTAGCCTTTCTCTATAAACTACTCGACTACTTAACCTTCTATTACTTAGCGTTTTAAGCGCTATCTCTCTTATTAGAGGCTGTCCTCTTATCCTTAGATTATCCTAATATAATTAAAGAAGCTAAGGTTCTCCCCGATTTAGTTAATCGGTATAAGATCGAGTATAATTTAGCGTTTCTCTATAATATATCTAACGATAAAATCGTTAAAGATAGTCGAAATATTACGGATAATGTAATAATAGTCTTATACCTTAATAAAACTAACTACTATTTCTATAATACTAACTTCTATAATACTTCGTAGCCTAAGAGGAAAGTATATTAGCCGATTTCTAGTATAAGTTAAGGATTAATAAGCTAGACTTATTAGCCTACGGTCGATAAGTAAAAGAATAACAAATCCTATTCGAACGACTAAACTATAGCTACGAAGAAGTATAATACCTTAATATATTCGTTAAAAGTAGCGAAGCTAATACTAATATAAGCGTAAAGGATATCTTTCGCTTTACTAAGGTATATTTTACCTTAAGTAGGTATATTAGATTCTATTATATCTAAGTATACAAAAGTCTTTATTTACTCGTCGTTATCCTCTTTATTAACGAGGATAGTTTTAATATATAGCTACTCCTATAATAGGTATACTAGGTTAATATACTTCTCTAATACTAAGATCTCCTTCGATAATAACTACCGACGAAGTAAGTTAAGCGTAGCGAATAACTTAGATACTACCTTTAAAGTAGCTAGGTTTTCAGCTTCTACGGCTACGATATAATTACTATTATAAGCTTCAACGTTATTAACGAACTTAATAATATAGTCTTTGATAAAGCTTATTAAGTTAAAGAAGAAAACGTTCGTAATCTTTATCGTATATTAGATAGTAATAATCTTTCGCTTCGTCTTCTCCAACTTCTTAATTATATATTATAGCTCGACGAAGGCTTTATATATACGAATAGCTAAGTCGTTGATAGCCTACGCGCTATACTCCGCCTAATCGATATCGAAGGAGAATTCTAATTGGTATTAGACTATCGTACGATCGTCGTCGAAGGGTAGGTTTATATAAGAGTCTTTACCGACGATTAGAAGAGTTTCGTTTACAACGACGGAGTTATTATCGATAAATTCGTCGTCTACGGCTCTTTTCCTCTTAGAAGGCTAGTAATCTTTATCGCTATTAACGCGTTAACGCTTAAGGCTTCTAATTAAGTAAGCCTATAGCGAAACAAAGTTTTATTATAATATAATACTAAACTACGAGTTAGCTACGTATAAAAGGTAAATATAAAGCGTTATACGTTCGTCGTTAAATACGTATTAAAGTAGGTTTAAGTTTACTTTAATAAATTATAAATTAATTAGTATTAAGTCTAAACGTACGTATAATAGTTAATTTACTTCGATAATAAAAAAGATAAACGTATAACTTACTTCGATAATCTTTTAACGTAATATAGTAGTAATAAGTAGTAGTAATAAGTTTATTAATATTCGTATTAAAAAGGGTATAAAGTAAATAAACTTTTAGTTTATACGTTATATATAAAATTAGCTAAGACGTAAGTAGATTTATATTATATAAGCAATTACTAATAAAATTAAATCGAAAATCGGAGTAGTAAAATCGTAGTTAGTACTTCTATTATCTTATACTAACGAAAAAACTAATTTTATTTATTATAAATATTTATAACCTCTTACCTTATTATTTAGAACCTACTTCGAATATAGTAAAAATAAAGAAGGTAAAGACTTCTAAGTAGAAGAAGCTTAAGAATACGAAGTATACTACTTCGAAGAAGAAAAAGGCAAAAGCTTATACTATAGAGTCTCTAATCATAGTATATAATACACCTTTACTAATTCTATAGGCTAACGTACCTTTACCAATATCGTTTCTAACTAAGAGAATATAGCTAAATACTAAGTATAACGAAGTAATAGTTACTTCTTCGGGCAAAGATAATAAAATAACGAGTAACTCCTCTTTATTATATACTTTTATCCGATTAGAACGCTATAAAGTAATCTATCCTTTAACGACATATATTAGCTCTTTAAAAATAAACCCTTTACTAGCTTCGGATTAGCGTTTACTAATACTAAGAATATATAGCTTAATCGTACTGAGTTTACTTTTAATAAAACCTTTACAAAGATTAAGAAGTACGATACTATGCCTAGTTATAATAATATAGAGTCGGACGAGGATACTAACGCTAAAGACTACGGACTAGGCAACGATATAGATAATTCCAAAGTATATTATAAGTTAAGCGATACTACCTACGAAGCTTTTAAAGTAAACGTAAATTTAGACGATATCTTTACTATTATCTATTAAAGTATATATTATCGTTTATACTATAATTTACTTAGGTAAACGTACTAACGAATATACTAGCTTTCGCTACTAATATCGTTGTTATTTTAACTATATTATTATTTAAGAATACAAACGCTATATTATAAGAAGTCTACTTTCGATAAATAAAGCTAAGTAAGTATCTATTATATAGTATTAAAGTAGTTAAGGATATAGATTATTACTAAAATAATTACAAATAAAATACGATTATTAACTTAATTTAAAACGAGCTACTTTCCTTCGTACGCTATATTATATACTACGAATACCTACACTATTATTATTAACTAATACTTTATTATAATATAAACGGGCTCTTCTACGTTATTTAGTCTCTTAGCGTTATTACTAACAAAGGCGATAATATTAGCTACTTTGATATCGTAAGTGAAATCGTTAATCGTTACTACGAAGTTATTACTCGGCTTCGCTAATATAACGCTCTAGTTGAACGGCTTATAAGTCGTAGATATAGTAATATTAATAAAGTATTAAAGCTATTAGTTAGGAAACTAAGTATATTCAAAGTAGGCTAAGTTATATCAAACGTCTTAGGCTACGTATTCTATTAAAAGGAGTAATTTACTCGAAGACTATATAAGTTTCGTAAATTAGCTTTTATAAATTAATATCGTTGTATAAACTAAAGCAACGTTGTAGCTTAGCTAGGTAAAACGTTTGTAACCGAGCTAAGTAAATCATATTATATATTATTAAACATCATTGGTTTCTAATCCCTCGGCTCTTCGCTAAGTAATAAGAGTCCTACTCCTTTATAAATAATAGTACTTCTTATAAGTTATAATAGTTAACTATTTATTAAATAAATAGAAGTAGCTCGATTACTACCTAAATTGTAATATTCTCTTATAAAGTAACCTAAGTATATACTCCGTTATTATTTCCTATTACTAGTATAGCTAAACTCTTACTCCTTATCCTCCGATTCCTATTAGATCTATTCTTCGTTCCAACGGCTCCGACTAGGAGTCTCCTTACAACGAATAAAGGGTATATTCTTAAGCCGGATAAGAGTCGCTATACTACCCTTATCGAAGGTAACGTTCTTAGACTTATCGAAGATAACGTTCTTAGACTTAGCGGAGATAACGTTCTTATTCTCGGCGAAGGTAACGTTCTTATTTTCGGCGAAGAAGACATTAATAATATACTAAGAAATAAAGAGACTTACGAATACTAAAACAAAAATTAGTATAAATATTAAACGTAGCGGTTAGCGGCAAAGCAATATACTAACCTCGGCCAACTCTAAAGCCTATTCGAATATTATACCTTTCTTTGAAGCCTCGGCGGCTACGTCGTAGATAATATCCAACGTCGTAGTCTTACGTTAGGAGTCTATAATAATAAACTTTATTTATATAAGGATTAAATTAGTATAAATAATTGGATAGAGTAGCTAAATATATAGTAGTAGAATAGGTAAACGTACCTTACTCTTCGTTGTAGATAAATAGGAAAATAGATACGTAGTTAGTTATATAATTTAGTTTTATTTACCTTTGAAATAGTAAAATTGAATTTTATTAATTTAAGGCTTATTCCGACGTATAAGTAACTAGTATATAGTCTATATAGTTGGAAAATTAGCCAAGGCGTAAGTAGGTCTTAATAGTATAGATAATTGCCGATAAGGCTTTGGAAAACTATAGGCTAACGAATACGTAGTCTATATAGCTATAAGTGGTTAATATAGTATAAGCAAATGCCGATAAGATACGACGAGTACTTCGGTACCTTAGAGAATTAAGGTTACAAATACGTAATAGATTACTCGCTTTGTAAATTAGTTAGGTAATACGTCGAGATAACCTTATCTTAACTATTCTTAACGATTCGTCGGATTTCTAAATAATAGATACGATATAGACTTAATACGACTTAGATACCTTAAGACCTCCGTAGTAGAGATACAACTTTATCTTTCCTTATTACTCGCTTATATTTACCTTATCCTTAAACCATTATTACTACTACTTTATCTTTCGTTCTTATACTCGGCGGAGAAGATGTTGATAATATACTAGGAAATGGAAAAACCTACGAATATTAGAATAGGAGTTAATATGAATATTAGACGTAGCGGTTAACGGCAAAGCAATATACTAGCTTCGGCTAACTCTAAAGCTTATTCGAGTATTATACCCTCTTTTGAAGCCTCGGCGGCTACGTCGTAAATAGCGTCTAATATCGCAGTTTTACGTTAAGAGTCTATAATAATAAACTTTATCTATATAAGGATTAAATTAGTATAAATAATTAGATAGAGTAGCCGAATATATAGTAGTAGAATAGGTAAACGTATTTTGCTCTTCGTCGCGGATAAATAGGAAAATAGATACGTAGTTAGTTATATAATTTAGTTTTGTTTACCTTTACGATAATAAGATTAATTTATTATTCTAATATATAAGTAACTAGTATATAGTTTGTACGGTTAGAAAATTAACCGAGGCGAGAGTAGGTTTTAATAGTATAGATAATTGCCGATAAGGCTTTGAAAAACTATAGGCTAACGAATACGTAGTTTATATAGCCGTAAGTAGTTAGTATAATATAGGCAATTACCGATAAGATACGACAAGTACCTTAATACCTTAGAGAATTAGGGTTACGAACGCGTAATAGATTAATCGCTTTATAAGTTAGTCGAATAATACATCGAAATAACTTTATTTTGACTATTCCTAACGACTCGTTGGATTCTAAATAATAGATGTAATATAAACTTAATACGACTTAGGTACTTTAGGACTTTTATAGCAAAAATACGACTTTATCCTTCCTTATTACTTACTTATATTTACTTTATCTTTAAATCGTTATTACTACTACTTCGTCTTCTCGTATTTGACTTATATCTTATCGGTAATACTTAATTCTAGCAAAATATTTGCTTAGACTTTACTAAGGCTACCGCTAATACTCTACCGTTGTATCTTAAAATAAAACCGTCTTCTACTCTTTTACTAAAATAGCTAAATATTATTCGCTTTCTTTCTTTCTTATTAGGCTACAACTTAGGTATTAAGAGAAATAGGTTTAGTAGACTATAGTAAATTTTACCTTTGTATTTCTTCCTTTACCTTTAAAGTAGATATATTAGAACCTTTACTAATAAAAGACGCTTTTATCTTAGAATCTAGTTATTCTATATATAATAATTAGAATAAGAATATAGGGTATAATAAATAGCAACGAATATCGTTAGATCGATATTTTTAACTAATTTTCGTACGACGACTTAGTTAGAGTATTAGCCGTTATATCGTATTAGGCCCTAGGGTTACTTTACCTTATCTCGTCCTTAGAGACAAATTCTACGATAGACTTAAGGTCTAACGAATCTTCGCTTAACTTTTCCTCTTCTAAACCCTTAAAGGAACAATTATTAGAATTTTCCGCGAAGATATATATTAATTTATTACGTCTAATATCTATAAATAGTAAGTATAAAGGTAGATATAATAGCTTAATTAAGATTATTATACTTTCGTTTAAAGTTTCGGAATCGGTATTTTCGATTTCGATAGAAGAGGTATTTGAATTTAATTCTTCTTCGATAACGATTATAATAACGAGTTCTTCGACGAATCCTACTTAAATAGTTCGTAGGATATTTAACGTAAGTAAGCTTATTCGTTTAACGTAATAGATTACCTTTAAGAACGCCTCTTATACTACGATTTAACTAGAGTTAATTTATATTATCGAAGTATATAAAGGTATTATTTATATACTATAAAAGCGGTTATAATAGACGAAGGTTTTAGGTTATAAAAGTAAAACGTGTTAAAAATATAAGTATACTAATACGTTATTCGTATATCGTAGAAGATTAGCTTAGACGTAAGTAGGGTTATAAAACGCGTTAAAAATATAAGTATACTAATATATTATTCGTACGTCGTAGAAGATTAGCTTAGACGTAAGTAAAGTTAAATGATAAGATTTAATTAAGCGAAGCGTAAGTATCGCTAATTCTAAAAGGTAAGGCGTAAGTTTTATCTTAAAGCTATCCAAAGGGTAATACTTATTACGTATTTTATAACTTTTTTACCCTTTATAATAGGCTATTGATTATATAAGCAATTACCGATAGGATATTAATTACGGACTTTATTTAGCCTACTATACTTATACCTCTACTTTTGAAAGTTACTCTATCTCTATATTATCTTCTCTCTCTCCCTATATATACAATATAATATATACTAGTTTAAAATAACTTCGGAAATTATTACTACGAAGTATAGAATAATATAAGAAATATCGACTAAGATATACAAATATCTCTACTCTTTAAGTATCTTAGCCAACTCGCCCTTATAGTATTATAGGGTATAGGTAGGCATCCTTTTAAAGGCGGCTTCGACTATACCTTTTAGCGCTAGTTTTTAAACAAATCGTTGATAAATATTTACTTCGAAACCGAAATTAATTAATAAAAATAAGCAAAAGTAGGTATAGAAAATCGCTATAGCCGAAGCTACCTTTAAAGGGTTATTAGGAGCTAAGTAAAGTAAGCTTACGTATATAGAAAGTTAATCCTTAGCGCTAACAACTATTAAAGCGTTTTTCCGTAGCGTTATATATCAGAACCTTAGTAGGACCACTAATTCGTACGACGTTTACTCTATAATTATAAAGTCGACGATATCGACGAAGACTATAAAACGGCCTACGACTTAAAAGAAGACTTTGTATCTCAAAGAAGAGTATCTTAGTATTAAGGTATACAAATAACTAAAGTTTAACCTATTCTAAACTAAGTAGTACGTCGTTGTTACTATTAGATTATTTTGTAATATTTTAGAATAAGATTTCGATATCTAATATATTAGAATAAATCGACGTATACGAAGAAATATATATATTATATAATAAAACTTTAATAGTTTTATTTAAAATAATAATTTGAGATTATTTTATTAATATTAAGCAACTAAACTTTTATTATTTTATAGCGCTTAGAATATAGTTTTATTTCGTTATCCGAGTCTTTTTACTATACTTTAGCTACTTATTCTTTATATTCTTTTTACCGTCTTTTTATATATTTTAGCCTTTCTACTTTTCTTTTACTTATACTTTTACCTTCTTTTCCTTTTCTAGTTCCTTTTTCTCTTCTTTCTCTTTCTATTTCTCTTCCTCTTCCTTTTCTTACTCTTTGTCTTTTTCTTATTCTTTTTCCTTTTCTTACCCTTTATCTTTTTCCTACTCTTCCTCCTTTTTCTATTCCTCCTTCTCTTTTTGTTCTTTATCTTCTTCTTATTCCTCTTCCTTTTTTTACTCTTCGTCTTCTTCTTATTCTTTATCCTCTTTTTACCTCTTTTCTTTATTCTACCCCTCCTCTTTATCCTACCTCTCTTCTTCTTCTTACTCTTTTTCCTTATCTTACCCCTCCTCCTCTTCTTATAGATCTCTTATATCAACGTCTATTATTTAGTATAAGCTAATATTAGATATAGTATTCTCGGTACTTTATTTCCTCTTATTTAAAGCCTTTACGTTATACTTTATACTTTCGCTACTTATAATAGAGATTATAATATTATTATTAATAAGGTTATAGATCGTTTAGAGAAACGGATACTATTTAGATAGATAGAAGATAGCTAAGGTAAACTTTTCTTTTTTCTATATACCTCTTTTAGTACTACTAAGCCTTCGATAATCGGCTTCGATTATCGAAGAAACGAAGGCTAAGATACTAAGGCTAAAGGTATCGATAAGAAGTATAAAAGGCTTCTATTAGTATATACGGTCGAATAAGTTATATATTTTGGAGAGCTTTAATAGCTTAACTATATAGTAACCGAGCCGATTATCGAACTTCGTATAGTCGACGTATAAGAAACTCTCCTTTTCGAGAAATTCTAAAAGACTTCGAGCTTTTACTATCGAATAGTTCTTAAACTTCTCTTATTAATATACTACCTTAACTTTTTTTTAAAGGAAGAATAATTACTTAATTCTCGAGCGATTAATCTCTACTAAGGATATAATTATAACTTAATCGTATATAAGGTTCGTAAGCTTATATTATTTGAGATTAGTAAGTTATTTTACAATTTCAGTATACTATATAGTAGTACGTATCTCTTTACCTTTAACTTAGTTATATTCCTCGATAATATAGATTACGTTATCTTACTTAGAACGCTCGAATATATTTACGAAGAAGATAAGACCGATATTAGAAAGGTTAGCTTCGAGGAAGTCTTTATCTAGGCGATTAGTAGTAGCTCAGAGCGTAAGGACTAATTATCGATAAACTAAGCTCGTATTCGAATATATTCGCTTATTAGCAGAAGTATTTAGTAGTAGTTATTAGTTAATTATAGCTAATACTTCGTTTATATTTATTAACTACTACTACTTCTTAGATTACGTTCTAAGCTTACTAATAATGATTTTGTCTATACCTTCGTCGCCAAATAAGCGACTATCGTCGCTAACTATTAAGGGAAGGTGGAAAACTAGCTTAGTAGAAAGTAAGTCGAAGCTACTTACTTAATACGATAAAGAAGTTAAGAAATTAGGCTAATATCGAGTAAGCGAGCTAGTAGCGAATAAGCTAGACGATTATACTAGTACATCGCTTATATCTTTTAGTAGGTTTTATATACTACTAACCGTAGGCGATAAACTACTAAAGCTAAGTAAAGATATAGTATTACTTTTAGTCTCTTTACTCGTATCGCTATCCTACTTAGTAGGTACTATCGTATCTAATAATACTTATAATATAGCTAATAACGCGGCTAAACGTTAAAGTAGTATACCTTTTGAAGATAATATTTAAGTTAGGTTAGTATAGAAGAATAAAAGGACGATATTTAATTAGTCGCTTAAGATTTTATCGCTCGAATATATTAGAACTTTAGTAACGTATTAT
This sequence comes from Coniochaeta ligniaria NRRL 30616, assembly GCA_001879275.1. NCBI lineage: Eukaryota > Fungi > Ascomycota > Sordariomycetes > Coniochaetales > Coniochaetaceae > Coniochaeta > Coniochaeta ligniaria. The sequence goes on along the minus strand of KV875100.1, from coordinate 2,813,157 downwards.
ATAAAGTCTTATATCTTATTATTATCTTCTTTAGTATTCTTAAAGAGAATAACTACGACGTTACAAAATTCGTCTTTACTATTACTCATAATTAAGTTGTTAGATAGTATAATATTAGATATCGTAAGGGGCTACTTCGTAGCTATTACTTTAATAAGTAAAGATAACGGTAGTAGTTAAGCTAAAGATAGCGAAGGTTATATCGAAGCTTATATCGGTATATTATTAGTATACGACTTTTTCGTACGTCTTTCTTTAATTTAAAGTTAAACGTTATTGTTTTTGTAGCACTTCTTATAGCTAGTAAAGGAGAAGATTAATATCAAAGATAACATTAGTATTTAATATTCGAAAGATTATATAAGTAATTACGTATATACTAACTCCCTTTTATACGTATCTTCTTTTGAAGTTTTATAATTAGAGCTTATTTATACGATTTCGAAGTTTATATATTTATATTTGAATTATAAATAATTCGTTTAAATATCTAAATAGAATAATAATATTAGTAGATACGTTTGCTAATAGTTTATCGAACTCGTTAATATAAGCTAAATAAATATAGCTTATAAAGTAATTACTAAGTAGCTTCTTTTCTTTTCTTTCTTTTATATTTTTAGCTTTTTTGTTTTTTATTATTTAAAGAATATATAAAAAAAGCTATTTAGAAGTCAATCGATAAGACCCCTAAGGTTCTACGAATAGTATCTTAATAATAAAAAGGAACTCTACTATTTTATATAAAACGTCGGAATATAAATAGTTATTCGATTAGACTAAGTATAAGTATTAAGGAATAGAGATATTTTTCTATTCGAGTTAGTCTTATTATAAGGTCTTTTTACTCTTTATATATTCGTTATTCTACCCCTTTTCGTCGTCTTAGTCTTACTACTCTTCTTACTCTTCCTTTTACACTTCCTCTTACGCCTCCTCCTACGCTTTCTCTTCCTTCTCCGGCTCTTTCTCCTACTCTCCTTCCGGCTCCTTCTTCGGCTTCCTCTCCGGCTCCCCCTTTTGCTCCCCCTCTAGCTCCTTCTCCGGCTCCTCCTCCAGCTTCTCCTTCGGCTTCCCCTTCGGCTCCCCCTTCGGCTCCTTCTTTGGCTCCCCTTCTAACTCTTCCTCCTCGGCCTCCTCTTCGTTATACGTTTACCCTTACTTACATTTACGACTACTAAGGGATCTATTACGTTACTATACCTCTATAGAAGACGCCGTAACTTAATTAGATTTACTATCTATATCGTCTACGAGCTCGATAATTTATTAGAATAGGACGAGAACTAGTAGACTAGCTTTATAACCTATTCGGTGAATAAGAAGATAGCGGTTAAAGGTAACTATATAAATATCGTCGACTAGAAAGTAGTTTAAGACGTTCGTCTTCGAAATATAGTAAACCTTTATAAGGTTTTTATAATATTTTAAAAGTAACTTAGCTATAGTAGTAAACTTTTCGTCTTTAGATATATTACCTTTTACGGAGTTTAGTTTACGAAAGTCTACTTTAAAAGTTAATAGTATAAAAAGGAAGACTTTAGGTTTAAAGGTATCGATAAAGGTAGCTAATAGTTTTTATTAATATAGGTGATTAGAAAAATCTTATAATTTCCTAAGCTTAAGAAGCTTAGCTATATAATCGCTAAGGTAATAGTCGAGTAGCTTACGACTTTTATTAAAAAACTTTTGTTAGTTAAAGAACTTTAATAGCTTCTAAACCTTTTCGTATAATTTATTTTTAAAACGCTTCTATTATTTAACAATTTAAACTTTCTTATACGAAAGTAAGAGTTTTTCTACTTTAGAGCGATTAGTATTTATTAGCGAAGAAATAGTAAGCTAATCGTTTATAAAGGTAATTAGCTTTAGCTATTCGAAATTAGTTAGCTACTACTTAATTTCGTTTTAGCGTATATATACGTTTATATTTTACTCTTTAACTTAGACGTACTTATTAAGGATATTTATAAAGTTATTTTAACTAGTACGCCCAAATAAGTCTAATATTAGGATTTCGTTTAATTTAATTAAGTTTATCTTAAGGAAATCTTACGTAAAGTCTTTATTTATTTTCTTTAATTCTAAAAGTAAGTTAGTTTAGATAGTAATTAGGTCGAAGGGTAAAGAAGTATTTCTATTATTAGTTAAAAGTAATTATCTTTGGATTTGAGTTAAAGTTTAGTCGAGGGTAACTATTTTAGAGCGCTTCTTTACGTAGCTTTTAAGCTCTTTAGACTTTATATCTAAGTCCTCCGGCTTAAAACTATCGGTATAAGTAGAGATTAATCGTTTTAAGATAGTACTTTAACGTATATATTTAGTATTAGAAAAGGTAGTCGAGGTAAATATATCGCTATTTAACGTTATCGACAAAAAATAAGAGTAGCTAATTAAACTCGGCGAAGGATATTATCTATTAAGCTTAGACGAAAGGATTAGTTATTACGTATATAGCGTTGCAATTATACTTAGAGTCGTAGTATAATTAAGTAAGCTTAGGCTATTTCGATATTCGGCTAATATCTTCTTCGAGAAAACTTAATAAAATATTATATAAATAGTATAGGATACTTCTTCGCTAAGAGTTAAAGATTCGTCGACTAGTACTCTAGTAATATTTAGAGTATTTAGCCGAGCGCTACGTAAGCAAAGGTAGCCTTTTTGGAGCACAATAGAATACATAGTTAAGTAGATACCTACACCTATTTTCGCATAGTAACCTTTATCCTAGCTTCGAAACCCTCGTATACGCAAACCTAGAACTTATCAATAGCCTCACCGAATAAGTTACAACCGTAAACCTTAAAATAGCCTATAAACCATAGCTACGTAAGCTCGCTACCTCGGAGGGGTACAAATGCTCGCGTACTTACCTACCTCCTAGTTAGGTCTCCCACACAAGTCTTCCCATCTCTACATCTCTAAGCGATTAATTCCACCACTTCTATCAATCGCCTAAACCAACTACTACAAACTAGTCTATACAAAGACTTACTACACTTTGCACCTCTAAGCGATTAATTCAACCACTTCTACTAACTACGTCGAACCAGTTACAAATACCACTATACTCTAACACAAAACCTTTAGCAAGTAGCACCCTCGTCGAAGCTATCGCGAAGCTAACCCTCTAATCAGAACCGTAGCCGCGATAAAAAGCTCTATCGAACCGAGCGAGGTCTTAGTACCTACGCGTAAGTAAGAGGCCGTATCTCTCCAAATCTACCTCCCCAAGCTAGTCGAGGCAATTAACGATACAACCGTAATCGAGCTATTGATTAACGCGTTAGAGATAATCGTCGCGAACGATAAGAAGCGGCGGAAAGAGATAGGGGAATATACGGCCCGGCTCCGTAGCCTAGTCAAAAGGGATTAGGCCGAGTTGGGTACCATAGAGCGAAGCTTTTAGGTAAAAGCTATACCCGTATTAGAGGCTACGTTGGAGCTAAAGAGAAAGAGTTGAAGGACCTATACTACCTTTATTAGTACCGAATCGAGGTTGTTATAGGAAAGTATAGTCGGCTTAGTCGGTGTTTCTACTATTGATTAGTTCTAGATTATAATAATTGAATTAGTTCCGTTTCCATAGTAAATACTATAGTAGGGGATAGTAGTTTAACGTCGAACGCCTACGACGAGTACTCTAGTAATATACTTTATTATTTTGTATATAGTATTTTCTTCGCTATTGGTTCTTATAAAGAGTTTATTAATAATATTACGTAGGTAGAGGAAAGCCTTTGTATTAGTTTTACGGCTTTATATTCTTAAACCTTCTACGACGTACTTATATCGAATAATTGGTAAATATAAATTGCGTAGTAGTGCGAGTTTAATTAGTAGTTAGGCTCGCATACTACTTTGTAATAGGTCTACGCGATATATCTTAGTAGCTACGTTATTCTTTATAGTATAACTTGTAGTATTAGCGTATAGTATTCTTTAGACTTTAGCGTATTACTTTTCGTTTAAGAGGCTACTTTGCGAAGAAAGGGCTAATATTAATATCTCTATTATAATACTATAAGACGAGGTATAAGTAACTTACTATACTTTTCGTAGAGTCGTAGTCTATCGTAGTCGATGTCGGTATTTTCGTTATAATAAGATATTAGTAAGTAGAAGCTATGCTATAAGTAAATAAGTAGCTAATACCTAGTCGTACTACTATCGAGCTTAATTAATGCCTATAATATAATTTAGTAGATAGCTAGTTTAAGTATAAGTATCTATCTCTTATTAGTAATTGTTGATATAATAAATAGCTAGGTTCTTAAGGCTTAGTATTCTATTTAACTCTAAGCTTTGCGTATATTTCGTTTAATCGTTTAATAGATACTTAAGTCTCGATCCGATACTTTTTAAATATATAATATCGAGTTACGTTATACGTATTATATACCTTTATAATATTTTATAAGTATTACCCTTTAAGTATCCGATAAGTATTACCTTTGAAATATTTTATCAGTATTACTTATGAAATATCCGATAAGTATTACCCTTAGAATATCCGATAAGTATTACTTATAAAATATCTTATAAGTATTACTTATAAAATATCTTATAGATATTACTTATAAAATATTTTATAAGTATTACTTATGAAATATCTTATAGGTATTACTTATGAAATATCTTATAAGTAATACCTATAATATATCTTATAGGTAATACCTATGAAATATTTAATAAATATTACCTTTGAAATGTTTTATAAGTATTACTCTTAAAATATCTTATAGGTAAATGCCTTTAGGGACAATTAAAGTATTATAAGATAAACGTTGATTTATAAGTTATTAAAAATATATTATACTTTAGAGAGTAAAGTAAGAAGTTATAATATAGATTTGAATAATAAAATAAACTTCGATTACTATTACTTTTACGATAATCGAAGTAGATTAAACTTTTAGAGCATTGTAATAACTTATTTGTTGTTCGTAATATATTTAATAAACCAGAGAAGTTGCTAAACCTCCTAGCTAGCCGTCGAACCTTACTATTTATCGATAGACTACTATATCTTAGCGTAACGAGTAGTATTTATTCTCTTTTAGTATATTTAATTATTAGTTAGCTTATCGTAATCTTACGTATAAAGACTACGTCTCTTATTTCTATTACTTCTAATCGAGATTAAAGACTTACTATAGTTAAGGTAGAGAATAGACGAGTATTATTAAAAGAATTAGTGTAAGAAAATACGGCGGAATTAGCCGAGAAATAAGTAAATATTAGCCTAATCGTGTAAAGCTATTAAGGCTTAGTCGAGTAGACTACGGAATATTAGATTCCTAATTTGGCTTCGATATATAAGTATATCGTCGTTTATCTAAAGGAATTTGAATATAATATTATAGTTTAAGAGTTTCGATTTATTCCTTAATATAAGATACGTTATATTCCTAACGAACCTTTAAATAGTAGTATCTAAGTCTTAGAAGATGAAAAGAAGCTTATTTTCCTTTATTATTTCTTATACTTTGTTAGAACGGACGATTATAAGCGAAAAGAGCTTTATAATATACTATTAACGGTATACCTTTAGGAGTAGGTGGATAATAACCTCTTAGAGAAATAAGTTCTACTCTCTATTTCAATTAGGCTTAAGGAGTAGCTTTAAGATACGTTTAAAAACGATTTAGACGTTTTATATCTAAGCTATACTTATATAGTTCTTTACCCGTTAGAACTTTGGAATAGTGATTTTATCGTATATATCTTTACTAAGCTCGAAGTTTTCTTAATTAACGATATTAGGTTAGAACGCAAATCTACGGTTTTGGAGTATTTATACTTAGCTAAGCTTATACTTATAGATATTAGCTTAATTAGTAGCTTAAGCGTTAGCTTATTCTCTAAGACTTATTAGGGCCTCTAATATGAAACGAATATCGAGTTTAAGGTAGAAGATAAAGTTACGAAGAGAAAGAAGAACGAAGCTAAAGAGCGAAGCGAATAATATAAGAGTATAAGTTACTTCCGCCTTTGTATTATATAAGGCGAGAATATTATCTATAACTAAGAGGTATTTATAAATATTACTACGAACAAAGTTATAAAATTAAGCTACTAAGACGAAGAAGTATAAATAGTTATCTAAGGTTATTTAAGTAAGTTCGATTTAGTTATAGTTACTAAAGTCGAATTCCGGTTAGAAAAGATCGTCTAGTTTTTATAATACTAGTTCCCTATTATTAGATCTTAGCGTATAAGTATAGTACGATGCCTCGGTATCTTAGATAGCCTCTACTAGCTTTAACGTAATCTAGATCTTAATATAGTATCCGAATAAACTAGAATATTTGGGCCTTAAAGCTAAGTAAGTAACGTAATAGTCGTAAAGGAGTCTAGCTTTAAGAGTATCTTAGTTATAGCGGATATAATCGGCAGATACTATAGACTTTTATTAATTTTTGTCGTAGGCGAGGTTCGCTAAGCCTAAGTAATTGAATAGGTAGGGATAGCTCTTCTTTAATAATTCCTTAGTAATAGAGTATAATTAGAAGTATTAAAGGTTATAGTAATAGTTCGCCGAATAGAGGTTTAGTTCGTAAGTAAAGGATATTATATCGTAGAAGGCGAAGATAGAGTATTCTATCGTAATAGCTCGTTGGAGACGAAATAGGCGATACGAAGCTAAACTATTAAGTAAAGGTAATTCGTTAAAGTTTTAGTCGTCGAGACTTATAGCTTACTTCTACTCTTCCTTATTACCGAATAGAAAGCGGAGTATATTATATTAGTAGCATCGCTATAAGAGTATAATAGTACTATAACCTCGTAGGTTTTAGGAGAAAAAGAACTCGACCGCTAAGTCGACGTATTATTAGTCGACCGAGTTAAGATTAAGGTTACGATATATATAGTAGTTATAGTCGTTATCGAACTATACGAGTATAGCGATAATAAACGATATATTTTTAAATTCGAGTTTATAGTCGATATAATCGTAGTAGAAGAATACTTAATCGAATACTTTTAATTAACTTTGCTTAAGGTCGGCGTAGATAAAAGATTTAATCGTTTTTTTTATAAACTATTAGAAGTTACTAAATAACGAAGCTTTAATTAGGATAAAAGTCGGTATATCGTAAGCGGTTAAGTTATTAGAGGTAATAGATTTGGAAACCGCTATTAAAGTAACGAAACTACGTAGAATATAGTAATCGACGTCGTAGCTAAGGTTTCGTAGCGTAGGGCGAGTAACAACGTCGAATAGCGTTCCTTATTACTTAGTTATAAGTCGTATAGTTTCGCTATCGTAGCGGACTAGACGGTATAACGCTAAGAAGAATATATATATTAGGAAGTTATTAACTTTACTGAAGAAAATATAAAGGATTTAGTAGATCTTAACGATTTATTAAGATATTACTTAGGAATCTAAGTCGATTACTTTAATACTAATAGTAGTATAAATAAACTTAGTAATACGTATATTAGGTTAGTAGTTAAGATAATATTAAAAGGTATAGCGAATAAGTTCGAAGTCGTAGAAAATAGTTATAATACTATTTATATCGAAGTTAGTATTCGCTAGCTATCGAGTAGAAGTTTTCTTAGTTATAAGATATAAATAAACTTAAGCGGTAGTTAAGAGAAACGTTTCTAAGCTAGTAAACTAGGCTTTTAGTTTAAATATTAGAAGATAATAGTATCTTTCTACTTAAAGTAATTACGAGTCGATATTATATTTATTAAAGCTACGAAAGAGTCTTATTCTTAGCGATAATTCAACTTATAAAGTAGTAATTAAGGTATTAAATCGAAGGTAGAAAGTTTATAGAAGTAGAAGGTAAGTCTAATATTCTTCGTCGTATTAACGTTCGGCTTAAGAATAGATAGATAGTAGATAGAATATTAGGTCGTAGCGGAAAACGGCGATAATTTATCGAGTAAACTACTCAAAGTCATCGATATTATTAGCTTTGACTTATTTAAGAAGCGCTTCGCGCGATAACTACTCGATTAGAGCTTTAGATTCCTTTGACTAGCTAAAGTTTATAAGTTAGTATTCTTTTATATTAAAATAGTCGTTGTCGTCGAAGCTACTATTTTCGCTATTATAATTGAAAACGGTTAAGAACTATTTTAATAGAAGTATAACTCTAAGTAAAAATTTACTCGGATATATTATAATCGCTCTTATTATCGATAATATTAACGACTACGTTGTTAAGAGTATCTATTTTATATTATCGAATACTAATAGATATTAAGAATAAGGTTAACTAGCTACTCTTTTACGTTTAAATCGAATAGATAAAAAGATAAAGTAGTAAAGTATACTAGTTACTACGAAAGTAACTAACTATTAGGGGCTTAAGGTGTAATATTTTAGTATTTTATAACTCTTATAGGTAAAAGTAGCTTATCGTTATATTATATATCGCTAACTCTAAACTAATAATTAGATTAGCTTATATAAAAGTCAAGTTTCCTTCTCCGTTATTTCGTATTATATATATAGTATTATCCCTATTTTAGCTTATAGGAGCTAATAATATTAGGGTACTTCGCTAGTAGTTAGCTTAGCTAATATTCCGAAACTAGACTTAGTGCTTAAAAAGTAATTTCCTTATATTATATAAGCTATAGAGATAGAAATTATATATATAAGATATGAAACAAAGTAGCTATTAAAGTAATACCTTAGTATTACTAAGTCTTATAGCGTAAGATAAGGGAGTCTATAGTATAAAATAATAGAAGAAGAAGCCGAGTTTCGACTCTCGTATAAGCTAATCTATACTAGTTACTAGTTTAGGGTAAATAATACGTAATATAATAATAAGCCCGTAACTAGTTATTAGGTGCTTAAGGGGCCTTCGTATTATATAAGCCTTAGAGATAAGAGTTATATATAAGATATGAAATAAAGTAGCTATTAAAGTAGTACTTTAGTATTACTAAATCTTATAGCGTAAGATAGGGTGATTTATAATATCTTATAGCGTAAGATAGGGTAGTCTATAGTACAAAATAACGGAAGAGGAAGCTAAGTCTCGATTCTCGTACAAATTAATTTAGTTATTAGTTTAAAGTTAGCGATATATAACGTGATAATAAGCTTATAGCTAGTTATTAGGTGCTCTATAAAGTATAGTACGAAAGAAGGAGCTACGCTCCCTTTTCCGATATAGATTACGAGTTGATATCTTATCGGTAATTGCCTATATAATACGATAGTAATTTGAGATACTATTAGTAAATACTAATAAGATATTAACGAATCTTTAATAGGTAATTAAACTTATTACATTATATTTATAGAGCGTATTCGAGATATCGTTACAATTATTTTCTATCTCGTTCGTTGTTAACCTTAGCTATTAGAGCTAATATTAAACTCTTTCTAGTAATAATTATTCTTACCTTTAAGAGACAATTTGGATTACTTTAAAATAAAGGAGTAATTAGCGAAGGAATAACTAGATTCTACTAAGTAGTAAAAGTTATAACTACAAATTATAAAGAATCTCGCTATACGAGTCTACTCGACTAGGGAGAAGATACGATGTAGTAGTAGTATACGACTTACCTAACTTATTCTAAAGAAGGAAGAAGATAGGAATAGGAAAGTAGGTAGGCTAGATTCTTTGAAAAAATACGGGGTAGCTTCTTACCCTAAACTAGATCCGTATCGGCTAGGTACTAGGGCCGAACCGCGTTAACTACTAGCCTTAGCGATAATCTTTACTATTAATCCTTCGTTATACAAATCTACTTTACGTATAAGTTAACTCAGCTAATATTTATAGGAAATCGAGTAGTATTACGAACTTTTTCCTCTTTTCTTTTATTTTATACGCTATTTTACTACTAATACTCGTATTTACTAGCTCCTTTTTTTTATTTCCTTTACTACTTTTTTTCTAATTCGGAGTATTTCGCTCTTATTTCTAAGATAACTTCTTTATCGAAGACTTCTAAGCGTATTTACTCGCGTAAAGGTAAGGAGAACGAGCTTTTATTACTATTTAGCCCCCCTTATAAGACGATTAACGACTCTTTATTTTCGTCGCTATTAAAGACCGAATTAAAGCTACCTCGGCCTAATCCGATTCGATATAGTCGCTTTCTTATAATTTAACTATAACTTATAACTATATATTACTCGGCGATTACTTATATCTTAGGTTTATTAACGTTATTCTAGTTATAATATATATTATAACCTAGTATATTTTACGTATTATACGTAAATATACTTCGGAGGTTAGTATTTACTTTACGTATCGTATATAAATACCCCTTAGGAGTTAGTATTTACCTTATATATCGTATATAAGTATACCTTAAGGGTTAAGGTTTACCTTATATATTATACGTAAATACTCTTCGAAGGTTAGAGTTTACTTTATATATTATACGTAAATACTTTTCGGAGGTTAGGGTTTACCTTACGTATCGTACGTAAATACTCCTCGGAGATTAGGGTTTACTTTATATATCGTACGTAAGTACCCTTCGAAGGTTAGGGTTTACTTTATATATCGTACGTAAGTACTCCTTAAGGGTTAAGGTTTACCTTATATATCGTACGTAAGTACCCTTCGAAGGTTAATATTTACTTTACGTATTATACGTAAGTATTCCTCGAAGGTTAGTATTTACCTTACGTATCGTACGTAAGTATACCTTAGGAGTTAGAGTTTATCTTACGTATCGTATATAAATACTTTTACGTAGCTTTACGCATTATTTATAAGTACTCCTTAGGAGTTAGAGTTTACTTTACGTTTCGTACGTAAGTACCTTTACGTAGCCTTACGTATCGTACGTAAAGAATATCTTTACGTAGCCTTATATATTATCCGTAAGTACTTCTTAAGGGTTAAAGTTTACCTTATATATCGTATATAAGTACTTTTACGTAACTTTACGTATTATACGTAAGGTTAAAATCGTACTTTAAAAGTTAGTATTTTTCTAATCCCTAAGACGAACCTTATAGTATTACTTTAAAACTTACGTAGCTTAGTTTTATTAACTTATGTTTAATAAGCTTTTTCTTTTTAAACTACTTTACAACTATTACCTTAGTATACTTATAATACAAAAATAGTAAAAGTTATAATATACTTATAATACAAAAATAGTAAAGGTTATAATATACTTATAACGTAAAGATAATAATAGTTATAATATACTTATAATATAAAAATAATAAAAGTTATAATATAGTTAATTAGTTAAGTATTAAAATATAAAGTATAAAATTATATAATTCGAATAAAAGTTAAACTAGCTAATAAGATAAAGATCTTTAGTAAAGAGTATTTAAGTATAATAAAGTAAAAAAAGTTTCGAAAGTAGAAATTTCTTAAAAATATAAAATAATTAAGTATATATTTAAAGTTTAATACTTACTATTATAATTATACAACTTAAAACTAAGTTTTATAAAGTTTAAATTTAAGCTAAACGTAATATTAACTTAATTACTAAGATTATAATATATTACTTTAAACTATATAATAGTAATAAAGATAAACTTTATTTATTTATTACTTAAGCTAATGCTTACTTTAAAGTTAATAGTAATACTTTTAAACTTATAAATAAAAAAGTCTTTTATATAACTAGTATATTATAAAGGAAAGTAGCTATTATACGTCGTTTTATATAGTATAGTATATAAGATAGTTTAGATAAATAAAAGTATAGTAGATATTATTATATATTAAAGAGTTAAGTTATTATATTATAAAAAGTTAATTCTTCTTTTTTTAAAAAAGAAAAGCTTCTACTTAATAAAGCCGATTTAAGCTAAAGACTCGCTAATATTAACTAATCTTCTACTAAGGTTTATAATAAGTATCGCTATATAAAAAAGAAAAAGTAAACGTTTTATTTATATTTAATATTATAATAACTACTTAAGTATTTTCTAACTTTATTTATATCTTTTAAGCTTAATTTATTAATCTTTATTTAATTATTACGTAGCTTTATAATATCTTTTTAGATATCGATAACTTAGATTATTTAATATAAATTAAGATTTACTAATAATAAAGTTAGAGAATAGTCGATATTCTTTAAATTTATTTTACTTTTACTTTTTACTCGTAAGCGGATCTTCCTTAGTAAACTTCTTATAAAGTACTTTACTAGTAGTAACTTTAGTCGAAATAATATTAGTTTTAGCTACGCTTTTACTAACTTTAGTAGTTATAAGTTTACGTTAGTTTTTAAAGAAGTTAATCTTAAGTATATTATCGTTAGAATTTATATAATTTCCGCCGAATTTTACTTACTCTTTACTAAATCTTATTATCTTAACCTTTTTAGAAATTTTTACTTTTATTAATTATTCGACTTCTTTTATACGTTAGCTAAAATCTTCTACTATATAACTATACTCGCTTATATATATATTTAAAGTAGTTTAGAAGTTTATAATATTCTTACTTATCTTAAGTAAGTTTTCTATTTTATTAGTTATAAGTATTTTATTTATAAGTTTAGTAAAATTAGTATGTATTACGTTAAAGGCTTTGCTAAAGTTATCGATAAAAATACTAATATCTACTATATTAATTAAAAGCTTTTCGACTACTTTCTCTTAAGCTTTAATTATCTTTATCGTATTTCGCTTTTATTATACGTTTTCGTCTTTATATTTACTAAGTTCGGTTTATAAAGTAGTAATTATAAAGGTATCTTTTTAATTAAAGACTTCTTTAACTATATTATTAATTTTATCTAATAAGCTATAAGTCTTAGCTTTTTTAATAGTTATTATTAAGATAATAAGAAACCTTCGGCGAAGTATTAGTAAGTATATAGCTCTTATAGCGTAAAAATAGCCGCTAATTATCTTTAGTAGCTTATTAGTATTAAAGTAACGTATAACTAGTATTACGTAAAGTTTAAGTAGCTTATTACTAAACTTAGTATCTTTTTAAATAAATCTTATATACGTATATATAACTTATTACTTTACTTTACGTAATAAAGGTAATTCGCTATACGAAATAAGCTTTTTTAACTTAAGTTTATTCGTATAAAGCTAATTATACTCGTTAACTAGTTTAGTAATAATACTCACGATATAAAAGTAAATAAACTTATTCTTTACTTCGAATTCTACGTAAGCTATTACGAGAGTTTTATAGTTATTAAAGCTAAGTTTATATCTATTTAACTTTAACTTAAATATAAGCTAAATAGCTTTTATTTAATTAACTTCGATTAAAATATTTACTTATTACGTATTTTTATTATTATCGATATATAAGCTGCTATTATTATTAATTCTATCATCGGTTTTAGTATCTTCTTAGTTAATATCGTTATTTAATTCTTTAGATTTAGTAAACTCTTTCGACTTTAGTTTTTCCTCGCTTTTATTATTCTTTTATTCTTTACTAATATTAGTAGCGAGTATAATTAAATCGACGTTATCGTTACTAACTACGTTAAGTAACTTAATCGTTTTTTTATTATAAGACAAATACTAGTCTAAATTAGTAGACGTTATTATTAATTATCTTTAGTTAAACTAAAGAGTTTTATTAAAAGTTTATTAAACTTAATTCTTATTAAAATTAATAATTTATTAAAGTTTATACTTAGTATAAAAGCGTAAAAGTATAAGTTATAAAGTAGTAGTATAATAAGTATAATTACTAAAAGGTTCGTAAGTAGATATTTTTTTATAACTTAGTTTGTATATTAGTTTTTCTAAATTAAAATTAATATAACGAAGTTTAAAATAATATAAAAGTTGAAATTTACTAATCGAATTAAAATTAAATATTAAATAATATAAGGTTAAAGTTAGTTAAAAGTTAGTAATTTTGAATTAAAAGTAATAAAAAAAAAATATTTTTAGTATTTATTAGTAGCTTTATTTAAAATTAAAGTAATATTTACTAATTTCTTAACAACTTTTATTACTTTTAGCCTCTAGTCTTATATTTACGTTTTTATAATTAGTTTTAGTAGATTTCTAATACTTAATCGATTAAGTTAATATTATTAAATTCGTTAATAAATATACTTACTATTTTAATAAGTTTATTTCTTTTATATTATATATTATCTTTAATTATAAATTCTAACTAGTAGATAAAGTATTTAACTATAAACGTTTTTAATTATTATTAGATTTTATACTTAACGATCTTATTTATCTCTTAGTAGTCTTTAGCTTTAGAATTATTAATTATAATAAGTTTTAAGAGATTTATCGTTTAATAAAACTTATTTATACTTTAATCTAATTTCTAAATTTATACTACTAAAACGATAAGATATACTCGCTAATAAGCGAAGAAGTTAAATTTAATAGTTAAAAAGCTTTTTTTTTTTAAAACTTAAAAAGGTTTAGCTTATTATTAAGAGTATTTGAGTTTCGACTTTCTTAAAAAATAATATCTTTTTCCAAATCTTAAATATACTTAGTCTTTTTTATTAATATTTATCGAAGTATAGCGTTTATTATATCGTTTTTTAGCAATAGCGCCTACGATAGCGATTAATTTAATAACTTTTACGTAATACGTTCGACGAAGTATATCGATTAAATCGTAGTTTACTACTACTCTTAAGACTTTAGTAATAATATTTAGTATTAAACGTAGTTTAAATTTATAAATAAGTTTATTTAGTAATTTACTAATATTAGTAGAAAACGTATTATTTAAGTTATACTATAAAGCGAAGAGTAGAACTAGTTATAAATCTTTAAAGTTATCGAATAAGAAGTAGTAAATTACGATCTTTACTATTTAATTCTTTCGTTTAAAAAGTTTATTTATTTAGAAGTAATACGTAATTAAGAAGAAGAATTTACTATAAAAGTAATTAAATAATGTTTACTATATATCGAATATAAACTTCGAGTCTTAGTTTAAAATAATCTACTAAAGAATATCTTAATTTGTTAAGAGTAGCGCTTTAAGTAGCTATTCCGCTTATTTTATTACTATATACGTCGTATATTTTATAATTAATAGCGATTTTTTAGAAAATTTGTAGTTTATTATAAAGAAGATATTTAACGTTGTCTTAGAACTTAGTAGCTTTGCTTACGTATAACTTATTCTATTAACTTCAAGTAAATTAGTAATAAAGTTGATCGTAATTATATAAAACGAGACTAGTAGTATTTAAATTAGCTATATTTACTTTACGAGTTTAAAGCGAAGTATTTAGTTTTCTTAGTAAACTTAGTACTATTATATATATACTCGTACTTTATTAACTTTACTACGAAAGATAAAACTAGCTAGTTTATATAATATATAGTTATACTCGAAGTAGTATTTAGTATTATACGCCTATTCTAGTACGTTGTATATATAGTTTTAAAGAATATATAAACGCTTATTGTTAATTTTATTTTTAAATTATAAAAGTTCGTTTTTATTAGTTTTAAATAGTTTTAGCGTAATAGGCTTCTTTTTATCTTAAATATCCTTAGTATACTAAGTTATAGCTTTATATATCTTAGCTAATCGTTTATTAGTTTTATAACTAAGTAAAATCTTATATCGAAATTATAGTAAAATACTTACGTAAATTATTATATAACTAAAGTTTTCTTTACTTATATTAATATTATTAAGTTTACTTATATAAGTAAGTAATTCTTCTTCTTTATTTATTTTTATAATAAGTAGTCGAAATAAAGTATTTAATATTATATTAATCTTACTTAAGATATAATAGATTATAAAGTTAAATT
Source organism: Coniochaeta ligniaria NRRL 30616 (assembly GCA_001879275.1). Lineage (NCBI taxonomy): Eukaryota > Fungi > Ascomycota > Sordariomycetes > Coniochaetales > Coniochaetaceae > Coniochaeta > Coniochaeta ligniaria. Next base: position 2,797,445 of record KV875100.1, on the reverse strand, counting down.
AAAAGAAGTAAATCGTTATATTAGTAAGCTTAATATTCGTCTTATTAAAGTTTATTATTTTTAAAAAAGTATAAGTTATAATACTTTTCGTAGTAATATAGTTAGTTAAAATATTAACTCTTTATTTAATTAATTAAAACATTTTACGAAGTTTATAGTATATTTATACTAAAGTAGCGACTTTGGTTTCTATAAAGTTATATTTCTTTTCTACGTTAATCGTTATTCGTAATAAGAATAAGATTAGCTTTAAGTTAATTATAATAATATCGTAGCTTAGAACCGATTTACTATCCTAATCTTTAGTAAATTGAAAAACGAATATATTATAACTTTTAAAGCTTACGTCGAGTTTAGTAAATAGTAGCTTTTTAGCGATAAAATACTATAGAAAGAACTATATATAAAAGTACTTTTAAAGTATTTCGAACGATTTTAATTCTTTAATAGTTAATTCGTATACTAATTTAGTTACTTTCGTTTACTTTATAATCTTAGTCGCTTTAATTAGTATAAAGCTATTTTTACGTTTTATAGCTACTAAAATAGTCTTCTACTCTTAAAGAGTATACGATTTCTTAGCGTACTAAGCGATTTTATTTTTTAAGTAGTTAATTATTCTTAAATACGTTTTAAACTTAGCGAAGTTTTTAAAGAACTTAATCTTTTTAAATACTTTAATCTAATTATCTATTTTCGTAATTCCTTTTCTATTAACTTTGAAGCTTAGTAAGTATACTAAAAAGTATACGACGAATAATTTATTTAAAGTAATCGAAATATAATTCTTATTAAAGACTTTAAAGATTTACTTTATATATTAATAATATTCGTCGATAATATAGCTAAAGATAATAATATCGTTAATATAAGCTTAAATAAAATATTTAAAATCGTAGAATAACTAGTTTATATATCGCTAAGTAAAAGCTAAGGAGTTTTTAAAACTTATAAAGACAATATTACTAACTTTAAATCTTCGTAAGTTAATAACGACTATTTAGTTACGATACTCGTTAAATATAAAGAATTAAAAAAAGAAATTTACTACGTTAAATATAATAAAGAATATATTTCTTACAAAAGCTTTTATAATATTACCTTAGTTTAATAGTAAATAAACGTTTAAGTTTACTACTTAGTTAAAAGAGCGTAAGTCGATAATTATACGCTTTTTTTTAATATTATTAACTATTTATTAGATAATAAATACTAAATAAGTAATCGAAGCTAGTAGTTTTATTTAATTTATCTTCTCTATTTAGTATAAGCTATTGTATTTTTTATTTAGAAATTCGTAGTTTTTCTTCGATAAAAGATATATTTATACGTTTTTAACTTGTTACTACTATTTATTAACGAGATTTATTCGTATCTTATTTTCCTTAACTATAAGTATAATATTATAGTTTATATAGATTATATTATACTCAAAGATAAGCTTTTCGAAATAAATTATAATCTTTATATCTTTAACTACGATATTAACTTTATAATTTATAATAATAGCTTTAACGTTTTATAAACGTTCGATATTATAAAATAAGATATAAAACTCTTTAAAAACTATTATTTAAGCTTCTTAGTTATTAATTTTGTTACTTAAGTTATTAGTTTTAAAATCTTTGTTACTTTCGTTAATAATAAAAGCGAATAACAAAGCGATATCTTTATTATTACCGAAGAACTAAGCTTCGCTTCTAAATAATATAATAGTAATATTTTCTACTTTAATATACTTTTAAATTATAATTAGCTTAGCTAATTTATTATAAACTACGACTAAGTATAATATATTTTTGTTAATTATTATATCGATAGCGTAGTTTATCGTCGTTTCGAAGTAATAAGTATTATTTTACTTTTCTTTTAAAAAAAGATAGTTTACTTCGATAAAAGCTTAAGTACTTACGAGTATTATTATAATATCCTTAGTAATTACCTTTTAAATTAAAGCTTATATTTTCTTTTTATAGTAGCTAAATACTTTTATATTATATATAAATTGGAAAATAATATATTCGCTAATAAAGTTTAGCTTTATACTGTAATCGTGTAAGAAACTTATTCTAAATAGTAATTATAGTTCGAAATATAATAGAACTTAAGTTATAATTATAAAATAGCCGAGTATAGCTTAACTTTTAGCGTATTTAATTAAATAAAAGTTAAAGGAAATTTCTTTAATAATTATAGTTTTTCCAACTACTCTTTTTAGTAGTTATAGTAGTACTTAATACTATTAAACGTACTTTGTATACTACGTAAGTTATTCTTTATTTATAAGTATTATAGAATATTTAAAATCTACGTAAATATCGATATCTTTTCTTTATAAGTTAAACTTAAGTTCGATTTAAAAGTAATTCGTTTTATCTTTATACTTCGAAGTTAAGTTTAATATTAAAGCTACTTCGATAATTAGAATATTTATTAATTTTAATAACTCTAAAGCTTTAGTTTTAGTCTTAGTTACTTTCGTATATACATTATTATAAATATAGTCGAATATAACGTTTCTTAAGAAAAAGCTTTCTTTATACTTATAATAGTACTTTATCTTAAATTATTAAAGTTAATTAACGAAGTTCGATTTTTATACAAAGTTTACTTTAACTTCGTTAGTATCGTTTATTATATTTAGTACTTTTTTCGTTTCGTCTTTATTAACGTAGTTGTATTTCTTTTTCGTTAAAGTCTTTATTAATTTTTAACTATATACATCGTTATTATATACAACGACTTTGCTTTTTATTACTTAATTGCCTTCTTAGGTTTAGCGAAGTTTAATAAATTTAAACTATTATCTTCGAAATAGTAGATTTTTTCGAAAACGAACTTAGCTTTTACTTTATAAATTATCATTCTTTCTTTAATCGTAATCGTTATATTAACGATTTTAGTTATTAAATTAACGACTTTAGTCGTTAAAGCTTCGATTTTAGCTATTTTACTAATTCTATTATAGCCGAAGGAACTAAGTTCTTTTCTACTAATTTTAGTTATTATAACGATCTTAGAAGTTATTTTTAAAGTTATTATTACTATAGTTTAAAGAAGACTAATTAGTATCTTCGTTGTTATTATTAATATATATTACTATTTAGTTATTAAATTTAATTTATCTTTCTTTAATATTAGCTTTAAGTTTCTTATAAAATACTTTTTACTTTTTATTAATTTTAACGAGAAAACTATTAAAAGTATCTATTATTATTAAAGGATTTAGTAAAGCTTTAAGTTTTAGAAATAGTTATAAATAAAGTCATATTAAGATTTATTAAGTATTTATCTTTCCTTAAGTATAATTATATTTAATATAATTTAAAGTAAACGTCTTAATAGATTTATTAATAAAGTAGTTCTTAAGAGTATAAGTGTTCTTTATAAGTTATTTACTAGCGTCTTTATATTTAATATTAAATTATTTCTATAATTGTATATACTATAAGCTAAGGTTGTAGTTTAGCTAAGTTTACTTTAAAGTTAATAACTATTATTAATACTAAACTTTTACGCTATTATATTCTAAGGCTAAGTAAACTTAATACGTTTAATATACGTAATTTATATTTTAACCTTTTTATAAATAACTTATTACTTATTATAAAAGATATTATAACTGTTTAATATATTATTTTTAACGTTTAGTTAGAATAAGTTGAAGTTAGTAACCTTTTATTCTACTTACGTCTACGTTGTTAAGTATAATAATAGGCTAGCGAAGTTCTATTCGAAATCGGTTTAAGCTTATAGTATAAGTATTAAGGAACGTATAAGTTATTAAGTCCTTAGTAGTTTTTACGAAGAGTATTATTAACTATAAAGCTATTACTATTACTAAGCTTAGTTGTTTAAAGGTATAAATATATTTATAATTAGTAAAAGTCCTTTAGTATATAGTTTATTATTTACGTAGTACGAGTTTTATTATAGTAAGTACTACTACTTAGGGTATAGCGTAAGCTATTGTAGTAGTATAGTTCGCTAGTAAAGATTAGCTTAATCTTATAACGATCTTCGGCTTATTAGTAATTAGAAGTTTAATAAGCTAGTTATATTTGTAGTAGCTAACGCGTTAAACGAAGATATAGTCGTATTTTACGTCGAATTTAGTTTATCTCGTAGTATTCTAATTTTTACTACGAATCGTTAAGCTTAGTTCCTTAGCTAGAAAACCGCTTAATATAAATCTAGCTTATAATTAGTTAGATTCCGCTATATTCTACGCTAAGGTAGTTAAACGTTAGTTATCTTAGTCGATAAAATCTTAGTATTTTTTAGCTATCTTCTTAACGACTTTTATAACTAATTTAATAAGAAAAAGGTTAATAGCCTACTTAAGAGAAAAAGGTTTAAAGAACAAATCTTCTTAAAGTATAATTATAGTTATACTATCCTCGAAGTCGATTTAGTCGAGTTTTATAAGAGTATCGAGACTATTAATAAATTCGACGTCGAGTTTACTAATTACTCTTTAGACTATAAGAAAAAAAGGGTTTTTACTAATAAAGTTGTAGAGTTATTGTATTATTTATAATTCTAAGGAGCTTTTCTTAATTCGTAAGTTTAAGGTTAATATAAAACTTAGCGAATTTAGTTAATAGTTAAACGAACTTATCCTTTATCGTAGTATAGTATATTATCGAATCTAGTAACTCGAGTATAGTATATATAGTAAGTAAGAGATAAATAGTAAGTATAACTACTACTTATTATATATTATCTTATATAATATAGTATATAAGATAGTTTAGATAAATAAAGGTATAGTAGATATTATTATATATTAAAGAGTTAAGTTATTATATTGTAGAAAGTTGATTCTTCTCTTCCTTAGAAAGAAAGGCTCCTACTTAATGAAGCCGATCTAGGCTAAAGACTCGCTGGTATCGGCCAACCTTCTGCTGAGGTCTGTAACAGCAGCCGTGTAGTTTGACCCTACACTTCGCGATTTCCTAAAGTACCAAAAACCGTAGAATCGTAAACTGGAGACCTAAGTCGTCTTCAATAGCCTTTAGACGTTCTGGGGGAAATTAAGGGAGACCTTCGGAAACCTAGACGAAAAAAGGGCTGCCGAGCGGCAAATGCTCCGTCTAGAGCAAAGGGGCTTAGCAGGAAGCTGTGCTGCCGACTTCAAAAGGATCTCGGCCAAACTCGACTAGGGAGAAGAGGCTCTCCTAGTCTTCTACAATGGACTCCGCGAACAATGTCAAAGACGAACTAAGTAAAGAGAACCGGTCAGATCCGCTGCACGAGTACATCGGCATGGCCATTAAGATTGACAATCGCCTGTACAAACGACAGTTGGAACGACGAAAGGAGGAGCAACGTGGGCCTGGATGGGACCCTCGCGTGGACATCCTGCGTTTACCACAACTGTCCACGGCATCTCTGGGAAAAGCTGGATTACAAATGGACGCCTGCAAGAATACCTGAGGATCTCGGACGCCGCAGCCAATGTCGACACCGACATGAGACAGCGGCGCAAAAGGCTGAAGGACTTAGGGTAAATTACCATGTAGGAAAGATTGGCACTCAAGAGAAGGCGCGGGTGCGTGTCGGTAACTAACTAGTAGTGTAATCAAGGTGCTCGGTGAGACGTTTCATGGTGCTGTATACCACATACGGTCGGCATCCCAGTAGTAGTCGTAACAACAATGTAGTCGTGTGCGGAGACCATTTGAGGAGAGGGAATTCTCTGGCAACTTGGGCTGTTACTGCAGCCTCACAGCTTCTCAGATGTGTCCAACCATCCATCCTCGCTGTAAGTGATCCTTATTCCAAGAACAGCCTGGTAGACCTCACTCCAGTCTCGACACATATGTATACCGCCCGAACCAGGATCCAACTGCGTCCCGTCGTCGGAGTGAATCGGCTCCAAGGACAAGTCAGCATGGCACATGACAGCCTAAAAAGAAGTTAGTCGAGCGTGTCAACCACCTATTTGAACATGCGGGCAGCTTCTTACATGCCGCAGAAGCTCCAAGCAGTGATTCAGGTGCTCCAGCTCGGGCCGCTTAGCAATGCCACGATCCGCAGGCTTCCTGTCGCCTGGCTCATAGAAAATGACAGCTTGTTTTAAGCTCATCTAAAGTGTCTCATAATCCAAATCAGCAGGACTGTACTCATCGCAAGTGCTAGATCGTATAGGTTGCAGACTCACAACGCAATGAAGCTGATGTAAAGCCGTGACGACAAACCCTTCGCTGCCTGGTGGCCAAGCACTGGGGTCGGCAGCCACACGAGTCATATCCATGCCCTTCCCCTTCAGTCCAACAGCGGCTGGATTTGATATCGCCACCCATGACCCGGGGTAGATGGAATCCCAGATAGAAGGTATGATGGTGTTATTCGGGTAGTATGCTATAGGCTCGCCATCGACGAAGCGCTGGTCCTCAAACTCTGTCAGTACAAGCTTACGTGGAACTAGATTATGTCAGGTTAGCAACATATCATTGGATTAGACTCTGGAATTGCGAGAGAGAGGGATAGGATCCTTACTATCGCCGAAGACGATGTCTGAAGGCAGTTCATGGCCATGGTAGTATGTTAGGCTCGCTAAGCCATGAGATTGGCGCCCAAGAAGAAAACCTATGAGCGGTAGAAATGCTATTACGGCGTAAGAGAGCGACTTGAATAATATCTGGCGAGTAGACAAGCTATCAGGTTCCTGGTTGTCGAGGAGTCTATGAGGCTCCTGTTTGTCAAGGAATGTGTATTTTTGCTCATACATTTTAAGTAGTGCATATGCCAGTGTGTGCAGGACCGGATGCAAAAGTACTGGTTTCAGCACAAACAAGGGTTCCAGGACGTATTTAAAGCTGGATTCTCATCAGTATGGTGTCACCTGGACGAGATGGCGAGTATTAGAAAACAGCAAGTCAGGGATTAAACTATGTTGAACCGAATTCACCCCTTCCTCCACACAATATCTTTCAGAGCTGTGATTCTAACAGTGAGAACTATTAACCGAACCATAAACATGCTCGTATATACTCAGTTGGTTCATGCCATCCTTTGTTCCAAGTCGGATGTTTGCGGATGTTTGCCTGTATTCGACCTCTGTTGAATCACTCTCATTGGTCTCAAGCGAGCTAGCATTCCGACTAAATAACTCGGATCTACGCACTGCACGGGAATTTAACCGTCCACCATACACGTCTCTATTCATGCCCATTGTAGGTCTAGTTAGCCAGGGATATGTACTTACCGCAAGTTGACTCTTGATAGAGAGACAACACTACCTACCTTAAATGGAGTTCAATAGGAAATTTCTTTGACGAAGCTTCCTTGCATAAAAGTATCTTGCACAGAGCAATGGTATAAAGTAAGAAAGCAACCAGTTCTTGCGCCCGTCGGGTCACAAAAGCCAGAGACCTGTGCGACACCTTGAGCACGTGCATTGCGATTCCCATACTAAGAAGCGTGTGACTCCTTATCTACCTGTGCCCGTTATTGCTCCACCAGTACTCCAACACTCAAGGCACAACTAACGCACATGTGAGCATAGTCCAAGTAGACAAGATATCGCCATGCCACTTACTCGTCAACAACCCTGTGCTGTGGTTATAGCAACAGTAGCATCGTCTATCGACAGAGTCCCAGCCATTGTCGAGTTGGCAACAATCAGCATAATACGGGTCCTGATCGTCAGGCTCACATCGCGCTGGTTTGTATTCTGGATATTCTCCGTGGCAGTCACAGAGTCTCGCTTTGTGTACACTTCCCCAATGCTCCAGCTGCTTGCAGGGAACATGGCCGGCGGTGGACTATTAGTTGTTGAACCAGGAGAAAGGATATATGCAACCGATAACGTGCCCACAACGCCGCTGTCTAGCTGTGCGAAGCCGTGATATGTTGTGTTAATCACGGCAGACGTGCACCCAAGAGGATAGCGTAGAGATAAAAAGATGTCACAGCTCTTCTCTCGGTTGGAGCCATCAACGCCTGGTCCGACAAGAGTCTGGTATTTGTCGAAGCCCAGGGTGAAGGCAGTGACGTCTGCGGTGACGTCTGTGGTGATAGATCCTTGAGGACAGCCCGGGCCAGAGGTAGTGATTGAGGTGAACTGGATCTGGGCAGCTTGTCTGGAGCTTACAGTTACCGGCGCACAAAAGGCAGCCACGGGGAGAAACAGAGTGGGTGAGAGCAACTTCATCGTGATATGTTTGGTGACAGTATTTTGGTCCAAGTACAGCACCCTTGCATACGGGAAAGAGACATATATATATGCTGATTGTGAACGCTGTGGTGACGTTCGAACTCTAGTGGCTTGGACCGACGAGGCGTCTCACCATGGCCTATTTGACCCAGAGGAGTGCGCACCAGCTCTGACACCAAGTTTACCGAAACAGAAGCTCATTGCGAAATGTTGCAAGTGAGAGATCCAAAGCTACAATCAATGACCATGCATAGGTCACAGCGGTAGCGAACATGGAGGTCTCGATGCCGCTCGAATCGATATCTGCTGCATCCTTGCTAGGGAGAAGGGTCTTTGCGTTGGAAGACGGGAAGCTTATGCGTATGAATAAGGGCACTACGGTAATCAGATGGCCAAGTCAATGAAACGCTAGCGTCCCCTTGGGCTGTGGCTTTGACAATCTCTACCTACGTGTCACTTGGACACCGTAGCGTCTCACGTTCACAGCACAGAAGAGGAAGGCGGCCGAATGTCAGAATGCGGCTTATTTTTGGGCGATGATGACAAAGTCACAGCGCCGTACCTTAGGCAAGCGTCAATACGAAGTCCAAAGCACCAAATCCTGATACTTCAACCAAGGAGATAGACGCCATCCACGTAATCTGATCGTTCGCATGCAGCCTTGCAACTATTGTTGCTAATTTGGTATCCGCAGCCATTGTCTGTGCGCCGCGGGCTAACTACTAGCCGGTAGCTTTGTGCTTCTTCCTAGGTTGTTCGACAGCCAATATTACGGCAGTGATGGTTCCCAGAGACACTGGCACCGTGATACACGGTAGGTAGTAGCCGGCAGCTGATTCACCAGACTTATCGGCAGTCGCGTATGTTGACCTAGATGGCAAGTTTGGGAAATAGATAGGGCAGCCCGAGTCTTTCGTCTGTAGAAATCACTGCTGGACGACTTGTTTTGTTGTTGTGCTAGCAATCGTCTTGCGGGGCCGTTGAAACTGTGGACACCTTACCCCTCCTTTTCCGTCTGCTCAAAGTTTAACCGATGACGGGATTACCCGAGTACTGACTTCCACTCCAACCCCTCGTTGACCTTTGTTGGCGACAAGTTTTATTGTCTCACAACGCTTGTGAACAAACAGGGACAAACGCTTGCTGATTTCAAGCCCAGAAGATCGTGTCGACACGGCATGTGAGTTCAAACTGCAAGCCGTAGCTTCCAAAATCGAGTGGCGCCGAGGTCGTCTTCTCTGCCAGACGTGGTAAGTCTCTGGTATCATTGTTGCTGCGCTTACATCCTCGCTATCGTACTTTCCATCAGTTCGTCTAACCATTGTGGCCTTGATTCACAGACTGAGCTCTATTCTCCGATGCAGCAGAACTGCACAGCAGCCTAGCTCGACCGACCTTCTTCCCAGACCACTACTAAAGACGCGGCCGGCATCGACTGAAAACCCACATCCAGCCCGATCCTCTCCGCACCTCCTCTGAACGATACTCGCGAGAGTTAACACTTTCTCGCTAATATACCTGGCAATACCCACCATGTCGTGGTGTAAACTATACCCACTGGGATCTTGCTGCTTGTAGCAATGTCTTCAAGCATCCTTCTTGGTCTTGCCGGTTCTAGGGCCAGCGCCAATTTAAGTGGCGTCTAGGCGGTGGATTTACTGTCCACGAGATGGCCTACAAGAGCCCTGCTAATGGGATAGCAAGTTCCACCGCGGAGATGGTGGTGGTGTTGACATTGCCAGCTGGATGGCAGGCGGGCCGTTGACCTGGTCAATGGTCCAACTTCTCATTTGGGGGGGCACATGCTCTTTGGTCACGGCGACGTCTTGTTGGCTGTACAAGAGCTAGTTCTTTTGGGCGTGTAGCCAGAGCCCATACGTAGTGGTATGCTCGCCTTGAATCGCCTATTCTGCCACCGGCGATTGGTCAACCATCGTAGCCACTCTGTTGCAACCTCACACGTCGACGAGGCCTCAGGAACTCGGCCGGGTCCTTTGGGTCCTCTGTCTTGCGTGGTGCTCTTCGCACCCAGTGCAGCAACGCCAGAACACTGCTAAACGTTCATCTAGACAAATTCACAATCGAGTGCATTCTTGGACTGTTCGACTATACATGCACCTTTGGTTCTTCGCTCGGTTGTTCCTAACTTGGGGAAGTCAGAGAAGACGATCTTCCGAACAGAAGATCTATCCCATATCTTCGCATCAGCTGTACCGTCCATGTGCCAGGGAGGATGGTGATTGTGATCCCGACCAGACTCTGTGTCAAAAGGACCGCGCCAACGAGTTGTTGGCGCTTCCAAAGATCACCAATACTGTCAATGTGGCGGTTACAGTTGCGCGGGGTTGTTACGGCGCTAATGGGCGGGGTGCTCTCACCAGGATCGGTCCGGGCCGTTGAAATCTCCCAGTCTCCCTAGACTATAGGCTTGTCATGCGAAGTACTTTGAGGCTCTAGACCTAAACAGCAAGTACTTACTTGGAGTCGTGTCCATCTCATGATTGGAAGCCACCATCTGTCGAGATTGCGATTGCTGATCCGATAGCCTGTGGTCACCCACGACTGGCGGTTGGACTGACACAGTCATTGGGTCGCTTATCAGGTTACCTCTTCAGCCGCACGACTCCTTTTCCCAGCCCCCAACATAACCTGATACCAAGGCGCTTGGCAAGCTGGCATCCCCTCCAGCCTCACTGCTGCCTGACAACGACCCGTCTTGCTCCCTTCAAGATTTATAGCCATGTTCAATCCATCTTGCAAAGCGTCGCAGGACGAACTTCCTTCGTCGACCCTTGCATTTGAAAACCTTCGCAGGATAGACTGATCAATTCCCAATCCTGACACCAAGGAGTTCTTGTCACCGGTGCGCAGCTTGACTTCACACCGATGGCGAGTCCCAACGGTGCCGCCTCTATTCCGGCCGGGACGACCACGACACTAACTCACAACACCGCGAGCGGCGCTTTCACGGGATTACGGAATGAGCTGAGCGGCCTCCTCCAAGTCCATCCCGTACCCATTGCGGGTCAACCGCCACGCAAACTCCTAGTTGCTGGAGATTTGAACAAGCCATATCTGCCTGGCCAGCCACGGATTCGCCTGCCTACAGGAGCGGCCGCTGCTGCTGCTATCCAAACTCAAGAAGATTTGCTGGCTTATTTGCGAAAATCTCACCTCACGGCCGAACTCGATGGCATCTTGCCGTTTATGAAATACATCTTTGTAAGTTCCGCTCTTGTCTCGCTTGTCTCAAAAGGACGTGGCACCTTTTCCGGAAGCGAACTCGGCGAAACATCCTCGGCCACGCTGACAGATTGCGGCTTCGTTAGGTTCAAACGCCGTCCCATCGGCACATTATGCCTTTGCACCACCAAAAGGCCCACGGTCGAGAAGTGGTGGTGAATGAACACCCTGGCTTGCACCTGCTCTGGTACTACGAGCGCATATTTATCAAACCCATCCCGGCATACTTCTACACCCGAGCTTTCTGGGACTTTGTTGAGCAAGCGGACGCACAGGTCCACAGGGCTGCGGTAGGGTTTCTGCGCGGCTACTACTATTTGATCCAGTACGAAATCGACTACACCGAGGCATGCGATAAAAAGCTTATCCCCAAGAAGCCGGATGGTCAGCATCCGTCGTACGAGGAGTTCTGCGATTTCATCGCCCCTTTCAAGGACGTCAGCGACGCCCATGTCTGTCGCCGCTTTCACTACGGCGAGCTGCGACTGAGTCGCCTCAACAAGACAGCAATGCTATTCCGTGGGAATCTGGCATATTTTCACATCTATCCACAATGGGGCTCCTACCTGTCGCATATACTCGCCCCGATCATTACTATCTTTGTTGTCATTTCCGTCGTCCTCAACTCGATGCAGGTGACTCTTCAGGCCGTGGCTGGCCCGGACGGGGTGGATCATCGCTGGGATGCATTTGTAACCGTGGCTTCATACTTTCCAGTAGCTGTTGTTTGTCTGATCGCCGCTGTGATATCTACTGCTATTTTCGGCATTCTGATCATGGGAGCGAAAGATCTCGTCTGGGCTAAGACAGTCAGGCACAGGAAGAAGCGAGGTGATCCTAATGCCGGGGAGAAAAGTCACGGGACGATTTGGTGAAGGAAAACGCACGTCAACCCAACCAATCCAAGCCGCCCCGACCGCTAAAAGACGATGCGTTATTAGGAGATGTGGGTAGCCTCTCGGCTGTCACTGTTTCTACCGAGTCCTGTCTAGGACGAGACAGTCAACTAAGGCACAAGTCAGCTGAATCCCTAACGACTGGAAAGAGGAATACGGTATAACCGCTGAAGGGCGAAAAGTGAATGGGATTATTACCCCGTTAAAGATCTCACCCCCTGAAAGAACTAAGACTAGCTTCACAACGACGGCTACAAGTGGATGCTATACTTCCTCGAATGCCGGCATGGTACGGGGATTGGGTCAGGTGAACCGTTCAATCCGGTGTCGTGAAACAAACTAGTAAGGTACGACATATGAGTGTCCGCTTTGGTTAGGGCGTCATATACCCTAATGGCGGCTGAATTGGTTCTCGGCAGTCAAAACATGCTGCTCGCACTCCTTTCGCTGAAAGCTCCGGTACGTGTGCATCCACTGCATATCATAGGACCCTTAGAGCTGTGCGGGGGAAGTCTGGAGTTAATATCGAGATATGTGCCTTGTCTCTTCCCGAGATATGTGCCTTCTCTCTTCCCGCCCGGCAGAGCAGCGCAGCTCACCCCACGCCCACCGCCTAGGATATGACCACCGGCCAAACACCACCGGACACCACCCTGACCAGCGTTGGGAACAATTAGAGAAGTACTTATATGCTAGGCCATCAAGCGAGCGCATGTGCATATAGGAAGACAGTAATGATATCGGAGAGATCTTACGATGACGCTGAACAACCGGGGCCAAGAGACATACGACCCATATAGCCGTTGCATTTCCTCTACCCGCATTATGAACTTCACAATAAGTGCTGAGGGAATTCTAGGAGCGTCTGCATTCTAGGTTACCATGTTACACGCCGCATCTTTACCTTTTTCAAGTTATTGCTTACACTCGGGCAGGATGACCTCCTATACGCCCAGTCTGGCAGTCGCCCTCCTCGCTACATTAGCCACCGCGGGCCTCGTATATCCAGACTGCAACAAAGGACCTCTGAAGTCGAACTTGGTGTGCAACAGCTCAGAAGTGCCGGCCCTTAGGGCCATAGCACTAGTGGGTTCCATGAGCAACAGTGACAAGCTGGCGAACTTAGTGAAGTCGGTTCTGGAGTGCCGCCCTTGTGAAGATTTCATATCCTCGTCAAAACAAAATTTCTGACGTCGCTTCAACATAGTAACGCACCAGGATTCCAGAAGCTCGGGCTGAGCGCCTACCAGTGGTGGAATGAGGCTCTTCACGGCGTAGCACACAATAGGGGTATCACTTGGGGTGGGAATTTCAATACGGCTACTCAGTTTCCCCAGGCAATCACATCCGGCGCCGCGTTTGACGACGATCTGGTCGAGCAGATCGGAATTGCAATCAGCACCGAAGCAAGAGCATTTGCAAACAGTGGCCGAGCCCACCTGGACTTTTGGACTCCGGATGTCAACCCCTTCAGAGACCCGAGATGGGGCAGAGGTCATGAGACACCAGGCGAAGATGCTCTCCGGAACGGCCGGTTTGCGGAAGCTTTCATCCGCGGCATGCAGGGTACTGCTTCGACGCTCAGGGTCATTGCAACTTGCAAGCACTTTGCTGCTTACGACCTTGAGGCTACCGGCAGCACGACGCGATTCAACTTCGATGCTAAAGTCTCAACCCAAGACCTCGCAGAATACTACCTACCTCCCTTCCAAGGCTGTGCTAGAGACGCCAGGGCCGGATCGGTCATGTGTTCTTATAATGCAGTTAACGGCGTGCCGGCGTGTGCAAATTCATATTTGATGCAAACCATCCTCCGACAACACTGGAACTGGACCGACCAGAACCAGTACATAGTTAGCGACTGTGACGCCGTTTACTATCTCGGAAATGCCAACGGCGGTCACCGCTACAAATCGAGCTATCCACAAGCTATAGGTGCGGCTTTTCAAGCTGGAACTGACAACATTTGCTGGGCGACCGGGGGCACAGCTCCAGACCCGCTTGCCGCCTTCAACCAGAAGCAGTTCACCCAGGCCAATCTCGATCAGATGATAGTCAGGCAATATCAGGCTCTAATCAGAGCAGGTTACTTCGACGGGTCCGATGGCGCATACCGCAATCTTGGTGTGTCGGATGTCAACACGCCCCGGGCTCAGGACCTTGCTCTGAAGGCAGCGGTGGAAGGCACCGTGCTGCTGAAAAATGACAATCTGCTACCAATGAATATCACAGGGCCGGGGAACACTGTAGCCATGATTGGGTTTTGGGCGAGTAAAGCTGACGAGATGCTCGGCGGCTACAGCGGATCACCTCCGTTCAGCCACGATCCTGTTTGGGCGGCCAAGCAGATGGGAATGACGGTCAATTACGCGACGGGTCCAGTTGTTGAAGAAAATATCGACACATCGACCGCTGTGGCCGTCGCGCAGAAGTCCAAGGTTATCATTTACTTTGGTGGCATTGATAACACAGTGGAGAAGGAAGGCACCGATCGTACGTCAATATCATGGCCTAGCGGCCAGTTGGCCTTGATCAAAAAGCTTGCAGGCCTCGGAAAACCTGTCATCGTCGTCAAGATGGGTACTCATGTCGACGACACGCCGATTCTAGACCTGCCCAACGTGAAAGCAATCATTTGGGCTGGATATCCCGGTCAAGATGGTGGAACCGCGGTGATGCAGATTATCACTGGCGCTGCAGCCCCTGCCGGAAGACTGCCGATGACAATGTATCCGGCTGACTATGCGAACAAAGCGTCACAAACGAATATGGCTCTTCGACCGTCGGGTTCGTACCCAGGACGAACCTATCGCTGGTATCAAGGTGCGGTATTTCCCTTCGGGCACGGGTTGCACTACACCAACTTCACCATTGCAATTGGAGATTTTCCCTTCGCGTTCTCCATCCAAGCATTGGTGAACCTGTGCGCAGAGGCGTATCTTGATCGGTGCCCTTTCCGTACCCTTCCGATCGTTGTGACGAATACTGGCTCCTACACCTCGGACTATGTCGCGCTGGCGTTTGTCACTGGAAATTACGGCCCGTCCCCATTTCCGATCAAGACGCTGGCTACTTACAAACGCGTATTTGGCGTCGCAAGCGGACAGAGTCAAAACGCATCTTTATCCTGGACATTGGGCAGTATAGCACGTGTGGATGCAACAGGAAGCCGCATCCTATATCCTGGGACATACACGTTACTCATTGACCAACCAACAGCAGCGAATATTACGTTCATGTTGACAGGAAGTGAGGTTATGCTCGACACGTGGCCACAGCCCGACAACGGATACGGATGACCCAACCTGTCGCAGGAAAGTTCTAGCTTGCATTGGGGGTTATTGTATAGTACCTGACAGCAATGCAACCGAAGGTACATGCATCTCCGCCGAGCCGAGAGTAGGAGGTGCTAACCTCATCGTATCCGTCTTGGGGCACAGTGATCGCATCACATATATTACACCTCTGAACCTTTGCTCCTTTCATAATACCACAATGCTCCAGGCGTAGTGGCACAGTTTGTCAACGCACCTCCGGCAATATCGGCATCTACCCGCAGTCCTTGGCCCCTTTGCACCCGGCCAAACACGTGGTGATAGTACCACACCTCACTCAAGACAACCTTTCCCTGATCCTTACTTCCTTTGCCAGCAGCGGTGGTGTTAAACGCAGGGCCAGAGCACAAAATATACGGCCTTTTGCCAAAACCCTCGGTCAGAGCAGCCTGGATGCTCGTCAAACTGTAGGCGGTCTCGTTACTGGGTGCGATATCTTTGGCGCGTAGCCAGCCCCAAGTCGGTAAGATCTGGTAGTACGAGATGACAGTTTCGAAGAAGTCAACTACTTCTTGGTGCTGTACGTACTGTGGGCCATAGCACTCTACATCGAACGAACTGAAGCAGGTCGCGTGCTTACTGAATTCGTGGCCCCAAAAGTCCGAATTTGGCTGATTCTGCGCAATCCAGTACTTGTTCATGAACGCAAGGAGGTCCAGCTTTCCGAACGGCTTTAGGAATTCGCCGATGTTGGTTCCCGTCCAAGGCCGGACAGGAGTGCCGGATGGGGTGCCCGTAGTCGTATTCGGTGATGGCAAAGGATCATACTGACGTGACAGGTCGCAGTATTGCGTATATGAGCCGTTGCAGAAGTCCGGCCACAGTCCGTGGATTGTCCATGTGTCCTTCGGGTTGACTTGTTTGGCGCTCTCATGCCCTGTGTAAGTCTGCCAAAGCTGAGTGGCTAGCACCAGGCCACCGAATGTCTCGGTGCAGCAGCTGTCCGACTTAGATTCATTGGCCAGGTCGGTACAGGAAAGTACGGGGGATTGCAGTGCGCAGGTGTGGTTAAGAGGACTTATGTTGGCGTATAAGCCAGCAGAGCTCCCTTGGACAAGCAAAGCAAGGATGACAACTTCGACGTGGTATGGGGTAACCCTCATCTTCGAATCGCCGAGCAGGACAGCAGATTAGAGTTGATATGGGATTGAGGCTGGTCGCTGTCGCTAATAACTGTGTTGGTTGTCATTAGTGACAAAGAGTCATGGTCTCGCGAGACGTCGCGCAGGACCTTCCATTTAAACATCCACCAGGAGTTACAACTGTGAAATCCATGGCAAGTATTCCCTCAAAGTGGGGATGTATTGTTGGAGCGACCTGCGATGACGATGGGAGAACCACGACCTGCTGTATTGAGTAAGGTACCCGACCCCTGGCCGCGATAAGAGAACAGAGGTTCGGCTATCGCTAACATAACCTTACCGCATTGGCGTAGCCACCTCACGAGTCTGCCTTAAATAGGATAGTCTAAGTTTAGACTTCTAGTGACATTGCAAAGATTGACCTGGCTCAATATTTACACAGAGAAGTGCCTGAAGTGTCTTATCATTAGGTATACTCAGTATCGGACATGGATTCTTAAAAAGGAGGAGGTGAGCGGGCATGTTGGAGACTCGATTTTGTTGGTAACCGAGTCAGACAGGACGAAAGATGCCGTGCTAGGCGTGTAGATCTCGTTCATATACGTGATGTTTAACGACTCCACGGTCATGTTTGGAACTGGACAGTCCTCTGTTGTGAAGCGAACATGTGTTGTTGAGGATGAGTGTCGGGAGTACAACGGAAAGGAGCGTTGCTAATGACGGCCACTCTATCTTGCCGGTCATGTCTCTCTAATTCCTCGTCCTCGCTATTGCTGTCGAAAGACCGCTTTTCGTCATCGTCAGAGAAGAACTTAAGGACCTTTGCTGTCACCGAATTAGCATTGAGAAGACCCGGCGTTCGGCCGACCGCGGCCGACATATCAACTTTGAACTAAGGTACATACCTACTGAAACGTAGCGGTAGGCTTTCTTCAGCACGGGGTAAGTTAGAGACTGGGTCCATACTTCCCTAGGTGTAGTTTATTGTAAAAGAAAATGCATTCTGGCTAAACTAGGACTCTCGTGCCCGGGAATAAATTGCCGGCGTACATCATCCGCGATTCATTCGAGTCTGCGGCAAGTGGGAGGCAGAAGCCAATGCCTGATGACCCAACTGCTGGGGTATCATCTGAACTATAAGACCGTTTCATTAGGTCCTCACAAAGAATTCAGTTGGGGCAAAGATACCTATCCTACTCAACTCTAATTCTACCATCGACATGCGATATACGTCAACTTCTAGGACGTCGTCATCATCTGGATGCGGGATGACCTTAGCTTCTCTCATTGTCTTGCTCCTTGCGGCACATTCACTTGCCATTGCCATCCCGTCGGCACATGGAGGTACCCGGTCAGTTGCAGATGCCGACTACCACTGGGTCGCCACATGGACATCGATGCCTCAGGAGGTCGAACAGAGCAATCTTCCGCCATCACCATTCGTATGTCCTCAACGGCCACTCAGACTGACATTGGAAGAGTGGTAAAATGCATGTGCTGATGTGCCATTTATCCAGAATGGAGGTAGTTCCATGTTTAAGGACGCCACTTTACGTCAGACGCTACACATGTCTGTTGGCGCAAACAGAATCCGAGTTCAATTCTCAAATACCTTCGGGGGAAGTGACCTACCCATCACAGGGGCATCTATTGCGCTTCCGACAGGAAGTAAAATTGGTGTAAATGGCATTGACACATCAACGCTGGCTGGTCTTACATTCATGGGCTCTAGTTCTGTCACAGTCCCTCGTGGACAGGTTGTCTATTCGGATGCGTTAGACTTCACAATCGAACCGCAGTCTACCCTTGCCGTCAACATGTACCTTCAAGCAGGGCAATTGAGCAACCGCATCACAGGACATCCGGGAAGCAGGACTACCTCCTGGATGCAGCAAGGTAACCACTTGAATTCATCCACTGTGACGGGATCCAGCACGAAGCATTGGTACTATGTCAACGTCGTTGAGGCGTGGACGCCAAAAAATACCACTGCTCTGGTCATCTTGGGTGACAGCATCACGGACGGAAGAGGCAGTGACGATGACAAAAACAATCGGTCTGTCATAACTACCTTGCCTACCTGCCTTTGGGGACCCCTTGATGATTCTTTCACTAACAAAATTCTAGGTGGACCGACCTTTTGCTGGAACGAATGCAAGCAAATGGCATCACAAACGTCGCAGTAGATAACCAAGCAGCCGGCGGTAATGCCGTGCTCTCTGGCGGCCTTGGGCCCTATCTGCTGTCACGATACAAGCGGGACGGACTTCAACAGCAAGGGGTGAAATACGTCATGATATTCGAAGGAGTAAATGATATCGGCAGTGGCGGGGGAAATGTCGGCGACCAGCTTATCGATGCTTACAAGAAGATTATCGCGGACTGCAAGTCCGCTGGCTATGTAACCATCGGTGCTACGATAACTCCTTTTGGTGGAAACAGCTACTCCAGCGGCTCTCACGAGCAGGCCAGGCAGAAGGTCAACCAGTGGATTATGGGTGCCGGCAACTTTGACCACGCAGTCGACTTCGCCAGCTTCATTGGCCAGGGTGCCAACCTGAAGAGTCAGTTCGACAGCGGTGATCATTTGCACCCGAGTGTTGCCGGCTACCACGAAATTGCGAATAAGTTCCCTTTAGACATATTTAAGTAGGCTGGGCCGACTTAAGAATCTTATTATACATATTAGAGTTAAGTAGGAACGACGACAATATCATTAACGAACATATGCGCTGCCCGATCCGCGTTGCTCTGCAGCCGGAACGACATCCTATTAGCCCCTTCCCCAACAGCACAAGTGAACATCTTTGTTACCCTAGTCCAAGCTATGGAGGCGCTGGCTCCGCTGGTAGTCGTCGCTCCCGCGACGACGACTGACCATGGGTTGCCGGTTGTGTAGGACGAGACGACGGATACGTCAGCTTGGAACTGGTAGAGCTGGCCTGAGGTGATGTCGAGGAGCTAGCTTAGCCCTTTAGGGGGGTGGGATTATGTGGAGGGGATAAGAGAGGAATGACAGACCAAACGGGATCCTGGACTACGACTAAGGCTGCGACAGAGTTTCGGTCGAAGTACGAGGCGAAGAGGTCCATGATCTAGGAGCCGGGCGTCACCGATTGATGAGGAGATGGTCCAGTCTTAGACGGTGCCGGTTCTGAAGTCGCCGTTCGTGATCGCTGGTTGAGGGGTGGGAGAGGGTTTCATGGTGGAAGTGGATGACGTGGACTCGGAGGGCGAAATGGTTGCTGCCGGCGTCTCGGTACAGCTGCTGCTTGGGCTTGGGGTGGGTCAATCGGAGCTGCTAGGGGACTCAGAGACGAACAAGAGATGCTTCATAGGTGGATAGACGTAACATATGTACATCGCCAGCCTCGTGGAGATGTCAGCGATGCGAAGGGAGAGAGGTACTTCCGCACCAAGATGTGGATAGTCACGTGCGTCGCCTCCAGTGCGAGGTATGTACAGATGAGTCATTCAGATATTGCTCGTCTGCAATGCTTTTATCGGACTGCAAAGGTTGACCAGGGACTGCTGGACCAAGTTCTAATACAAGAAGCAAGTATTAAAACGATGCACCACCAAAATTGTGGTGGTGCAGGCGATACGACAGTCGTATGGAACTTCTGACACCAAGATGCAATTGAATATGGAAGTTACCCTGACCCTGCAGTTGGAGAGACGTCATATAGCTTGGCATACCTTATGCATGTACGCTCGGACACGTGGGGATTTCCGGGGATACTTTAAGGTTGAAGCTCTAGTGGGTCTTTGTTTTGATTAACCTGCCATTGTCTTTCTTCTCTCCTCTACTTGGTTCTAATTGAGACTTTACACCGCATCGAGACTTACACGAGTCGACTTACACAAACCAAGTCTGAAGCAGAATGCCCAAACACACGCGCACTACCTCGCCCGAGGGGGACGAGACCCCACACAAGAAGCCCAAAGCCACGAATACTGCACCAAACATCACTACTAAGACTTGCCGATACGATGGACCGGCTATGGAAGTTCCTCCTTTGTCGAATGAACAAAAAGCCGTATATAATACCCTTCTAGATGGGCTTGGGGATATAGACCGGGATCAGTTAAACAAGACGACTTCCCTTCGAACAAAGATGCGCATCAGTGCGTTGATTGGTCTATTGACCGTGATGGACCCTGAGATGCTGAAGGGGATGGCGACAAGAAATGCCGCCTATATAGTCGAGTTGTATGGCTATACAGCAGAGAGTCTACTCAACAGATGGATCAAATCCGGGACCATGCAGCAGCGGACTCAGAGAGCCAAGTGTACCACGGATGCCCAACGAGCGGTTCGAGCGTGGTATGGAGAGGTGTGCATTCTCACCAATGTCAAAAAACCGACCGAAGCTGCACACGCAATTCCAAACGTTATCGAGCGCTCTAAATGGGGGTTGCAGTCCTTCCTTGCTGGACTTTCCATTTTCTTCTCTCCCACAGATCACGAGCGCTGGCGCACAATATTGCTCGACCCCAAGCACGAGGAGACAAATTTGGTCATGCTAAGGAAGGATATCCACGACCTATGGGACGATGCATTGTTCTGCTTAGAACCAAGAGAGGTCCAAGAGGAAAGGCCAACTACTCTGGAGCTTCAATTTTTCTGGCTTCATGGGAAGCAAGGCAAGGCTACAACCCTGAGTTACGAGAATCCTAGCCCATCCAACTACAAAATCGAGCATCCGACCGCCGGTCGTCCCGTTCGCAGCGGTGACAGCTTTATCCTTATGACGGGCGATGTTGAAGCATCACCCTTACCGAACACCCACCTCCTAAGGCTTCAATGCCTCCTCCACAAAGCCCTCCGTATCTCTGCAAGCGACACGTTTCTCCACCGCGTATTAGAACGGGAGAGCGGAGTCGGGTCACTTGTCACTGCTAGCGGTCAGGACACCCCGGATGGCGACTCTAGACAACTAGGAACGAGCCAAGTCGATGGAGGCGACGATAGTGAGTCCGAAGGGGTGGGATCTCCAGGGGACAACGACTATGCCCCTCTAAATGTGCCGTACTTTGCAGAGTATTTGCTCGAGCAAGCCGCAAGGTCGGGTATCGTCAAGCGGGACGAACTCCCTTATTGGCGTCGTACTATCGACCCAAGCTGCGCAAACCCAGATCGACCCCTGGGCTCTGAAGAAGGTACGGAAGAGTCGACCGAGATAGACGATGATGGCTCCAAATAGGACTGGGGAGTCACGCGTGCATACGAAGAGCGGCTAGCCATGCAGCGCCTAGAATGGCGCTATATGGGGGCTATGGCCGGAGGCCATAGGCGGTCGGTGTCGTTGTTTTAACATTGTTACGATCTGTTGGCGGCCTTCTCCTAATAAGAATTACTCTTGCGGAGAGTCCTAGCTGTTATGAAGTTAACTTCAAGTCTAGAGGTATTGCTCAATAGCTACTAATCTTCCAAGGCGGCCTGTATGGGAGGTAGCTAGTACATACAACCACTGCCCGGCGGGAATCCTTGCACTGAATCAGCGATGTCCCCGAACATCGTCTCCTAAACACTAATTCGCGGAACTGTACCAGGGTTGTGTCGATCCAAGGGTGAGAGACTTGCGCCGCAGTCGATTGGAGCTAAGCTGTCCTGGTCTAATCCCAAAGGAGTCGAGACCCGGTGTGCCGTCTTGGCTACTGAAAAGGCCCGAAGACGGCCGCTGCCAAGTCCTGTGGGCGATCTTGACTGGCAAGCAAAATGGCTTGCTTTAATTGACTGGGGGAATACGAATCGCCGTACATCTAAAGCATAGCATAGCATACGAGCCCTTCTGGAACGGTGACAGACAAGGTATCCAGGTCTCTCCATTCATTCGCTCCTCCACTTCAAGCTAAGACCATACGGCTCTAGTCCCAACTCTATTCGGATGCTTGTCGACACAAGACAACGACATGTGCCGGTCCGCCAGTGGCTTCCGCTTTCCTTCTCCTGGATGTACCACAGCATATACCTTAAGACCTGGGGGCCGACACGTGGATATCCCTGTACCAGAAAGCTGGAGTCCTACAGGTGTGGCTATTGTATTGTAAACGGTGGGACACGCGAGTGTCGTGGTCGAGATGCTCCCGCTATACAACCCACTGCCATGGCCTTGCTTGTGAGAATACAAAATTACCAACGATGCAAAAACCATCTATCGTCTCGTTTATACAAATTAGTTCATCTAAACACCGACCAGGTCCCAACATCCGAACCTGGCCGCCGGAAATGTGCAGTTACAATGCTAGGAAAACTGGGTTTGCTCAATCGCGGGGTGATCTTGGCGCATCCATTGCCATGAAGAATTCCTGTCAGATCCAATGACATTGTCCTGGTTAATATCGTACAAGCCACAGCTACCTACCTTATTTGGCTAAATATACCAACCCGTGCCAAGGCTCTAAATAAAGGGCGGCGGGAAACGGATCAGCCAATACTTGCCTCGACGGTTGGTCCTCTGGGGTACAGGATGGGGACCCCAGGTTTCTGGGGGTCGGTCTCGGGCCAACTATCCGGGAGCATTAGCTAGCAAACGAGCTGTACATGCCTTGAACAGTACTATTGTTTATATAATTGGCCCTGGCGGCCATAGATATCGTGACATCCATTGCATTGCCATCTTATTAGTATCGACAGTTTCACTAGACTTGCACCTTCACCTGTCTTTCAGTCACAAGTCACCACGATGGTGAACGTCGGCACAGCAGCAGACCCTATCGTCACTCGCTTGGTGAAGGAGGACAGGGTGCCATGGTACAGAAAGCGGAACCTTAGGCTCATGTACCTCTGGCTCTTTATGTGTTGCATGGGAGTTGAGATGACATCGGGCTTTGACTCTCAGCTCATTAACACACTGCAGTTTGCCCAGACCTTTCACAAGTGTAAATCTCCCCTTTCGAAGCCGGGTTGAACATAGATCTGCTAACTCCTTACTACTTAGACCTGGGCAATGGGCGCAAGGACGCCAAAGGCAATTTCGCCATTGAACCAGCTCTCCTCGGATTTGTGAACTCCTGCTACCAGCTTGGGTCAATCTTCGCAGTTCCCTTTGCCCCGTGGTTCGCTCAGCGCTTCGGAAGAAGGTGGTCCATCATGCTCGGCTCCGGCATTATGGTTTGTGGCGCCCTCCTCCAAGGATTTGCCCAACATGGTATGATTGAAACTCGACTGATCCAAGGTTGGTTTTGGCAATCAAAAGGATCTGTAGACTGACCTCTCTCGTACGTCTAGTTGCCATGTACATCATAGCTCGCATGATTCTCGGCGCTGGCATCTTGTTCTGCATCATATCAGGAGCTGCATTGATTGGAGAGCTCAGCCATCCAAAGGAGCGCGCCATCATGACCTCCTTGTTCAACTCGTCGTACTTCATCGGCCAGATTCTTGCCGCTGCGATCGCAATCCGCACGGCTGATATCAAGACCAATTGGGCCTGGCGTCTGCCTTCTCTCCTCCAAATCTGCCCCTCCTTACTACAGATCTCCACCGTCTTGTAAGTCTTGCCAGCCTCCATGCTACACCTATCACTGTAAAACTTTGCTCTAACTGTGACACGTAGTCTGCTACCTGAGTCACCGCGTTATCTAGTCTCCAAGGACAGGGATGACGAGGCTAAGGCCATTCTCGTCAAGTACCACGCGGAGGGCGACCGCGACTCGCTCCTTGTCCAGGCCGAAATAGCACAGATCCGCGAGACGATCAAGACCGAGATGGAAGTCTCCAAGCAGTCGTGGATGGAGCTTCTATCGACCAAGGGCATGCGCCGCCGCTTCCTCATCACAATCTTTATCGGGCTTTTCACCCAGCTCTCCGGCAACACTCTGCTCAGTTACTACTCAGGTGTCCTCTTCCAAATGATGGGCTATACGACCGACTACGCCAAGACTCGCATCAACGTTGCCAACGCATGTTGGGGCCTACTCAACGCGACTGCCATTGCCTTTTTCGTCACACGCTTCAAGCGGCGCCACATGTACATGCTTTCGGCTCTCTGTATGATGTTTGTGTTTATTGCTATGACTGTGTCGCTTGAACGCCTTCAGTTTGCCTTGGACAACAAACTGACCAACAAAGCTGCGGGCGTATCGGCCTTGTTTTGGTACTTTGCATTTTCCCCGTGTTACAACATCGGAAATAATGCTCTCACCTATAGTAAGCTAATGTCAAAGTGTCCAAAACGCCACTCTTGCCGGCTGTCTAACTTTGAGTAGCGTACCTTGTCGAGCTCTGGCCGTATTCCCACCGCAGTCGTGGTATCGGTGTCCAGCAGATATTCGGCAAACTTGCCGGCTTTTTCTCAACTAACGTCAACTCGATTGCACTCACAGCAATCGGCTGGAAGTACCTTGCCATCTACTGTGGCTGGATATTCTTCGAATTCTGCATCGTCTATATTCTGTACCCGGAAACCAGCGGCCGTACCTTGGAAGAGCTGGCCTTCTGTAAGACACGCTCCCCTGCCCTTGGTGTCAAACCATTTGCTAACGTTTTCGATAGTGTTTGAGGACAGCACCCTTAATGACAGGACGGTTGCTGCTGTCGAAAAGCAAATCCACTATGGCGACAGGAGTGATGGCGCGAAGGATGATCTTGGTCCAGAAGCGCAAGAGCATGAGATCAAGAGTGTCGTGTAGGAATAGTTACAAGGGCACAGGGACACAGAACACAAGTTGTCGGAGATGATGCCATCACAGGGAGAAGAACAGAGTTATGATCATATATGACTTTGCATGTTTTGGTCGCTAATATGTTGACTCCTAATCCACAGTTGAAGCTCGCATGACTCCGAGAACGCAAGGGAGCAATGGTATTTCAGCCTGAGCTACAGGGATTGTTCTTCTGCAACCACGTGTTTCTCTTCTGCAACCACAGTATCATTCGAATGCTTGTTGTCCTCTGTATCGCTCTCGCATATGAGGGTCTCGGCCCGTATTCGTCTTTGTCTGGCCGACTTATTAGTTCCGATTGGAGAGAAGGGGTTAAGTGCGATGATTACCTTCTTTTGTGTAGTACAGTTGCTGTGATGAAGCCGGCCCAGAGAAGGAAGAAAAACACCAAGGTTACAGGCCAGCCTTTTCGCCACCTTGGCGCTCCGTCAGGACCAGCTGTCGGAAATAAAAG
This sequence comes from Coniochaeta ligniaria NRRL 30616, assembly GCA_001879275.1. NCBI lineage: Eukaryota > Fungi > Ascomycota > Sordariomycetes > Coniochaetales > Coniochaetaceae > Coniochaeta > Coniochaeta ligniaria. The sequence continues at coordinate 2,771,601 of KV875100.1, read as the reverse complement.
CAAAGGAACCCAAACGTTGAACGAGTAGCCGATAGTCATCATCGATCCCTGAAATAACAGTTAGTTCCACCAAGCTAGGTTTTCTGACAGCACACTGCAGTGAACTTACAAGAATCAGCGCCCGTTCTTCAGAGTCGCCCTTCACGATAGTATTGACTGTAGAGTAAAGAATAGGACTGGTACATCCGGCAAATCCGAACAAGTACCATGCGACAAACCTAAAAACGGAGTAATTAGACTATATCCTAGGTCGTAGGCTGAGCGAGACTGACTTGAGTGGTTTTGGTATGTTCCAAACAATCATGCAGAGTGTAGAGAACATAAGCAATGCCTCTACTATTGTGTAAATTATCCAGGTCGGGTAGATTGCAGCCAGCGTAGTACCCAGCCAGGACGCAACGATGGTAATAGCAGACACTACCGTTGGGAGCTGGTTGATCTGCGTAACAGAATAACCTTCCGCCTTCAACCACAGATTCATATAGCCCGAAGGATACGATGAAATGATCATGCAACTTTAGTCCACCGGCATTAGTTTCTGATACGTTTGTACCTAGGGGGACATAGACTCACATGTAGCAGAACACAAACACATATATGTGCCATCTCGACAGCGTGCGTTTAAAGACGTCTAGCCCAAGCTTCCCCGGCCTTTTGATCTCGGCCCTCGCGAGGCGCTTCTTGGCCAGCTCGATGTCACCTTCAGTGAGGAAGAACGGTCTTGGTGAGTCGGGGATGCCTGGGAAAATGGCGAAGCCCAGGATAGCACAAGGGACTGTGATAACGCCGTCGATAATGAACAACCACTTCCAGCCTGGCATGCCTCCTGCGCCGGAGAGGTTGGTGTAGGCAGCAGCTTGAAGATAGCCACTGACCATTGTTCCTAGCGGGTTGCATATGAACCATGTACCGGCTCTCTTGAAGAGTTCGGGTCCGCTGTACCAAGATCCTTTGAAGGAGTCAGACCGAAAGTGATTTATGTTCAAGAGGAAGTGCACGAACCGAGAATGAAGTGGATGCCAGCGAACACAGGGGCTTCCAACATGCCAACAATAAACCGGCATGCATAGATCTGCTGGACATTTGTGACACGGCATTGGGCAAACGTGACAATTCCCCACAGTACTTCAAGTGTCGGAAGTAACCATCGGGCTCTGTCATTTGTCAGGTTTGCTTCTTCATCACCACACAGGTGACAGATCGACACGATCACTCACAGTTTTGGCCGCGACATCAGGAGTAGCCCAGGAACCTGGAAAACAACATAGGCTGTAAAATAGCACACATTAAAGTAGTTGAGTTCATTTCCGTTCAGAGCGAAGTCCTCCTTAAGCCCGCTAACGTACGCGTTACTAATATTCGTCTGATCTAGGAACATGTTAACTCCTATGTCTGTCACATGTTACACTGGTATTCGGTTCCGTACCTAAGTATTTGATAAAGACTGTAACAGGTTCAGCGACAGTCCAAGGTAGGAGCCAGGAGAAGCAACCATCCTGGACGGCTCCGCGTATCAGAGAACACATACAACAGAGACAGGCGAATATGAGGATTGACACATCTAGCTTAAAGAGTAGTCTGACGTTGTAGTTAGAATGAGGTTTCTAAGAAGTTTCACTAGGCAAAGCTTAGACCTACTTTCTCTCCTCGGCAGGATATTCTGCAGGATACCAGTTAAAGACTTCCTTGAAGACAGCAAATAGGCTGAGGCGGCCCTTTTTAGGCTCGATGGCAGTCATTGTTGTGGCTTCGTGCGAACGCTCTCTGGAAAACGTATATGATCTATAACGTGATACTCAAGCGGTTAACACGTCGAGAAACAGTGAGGGGGGAAAAGGAAGAGAGATAAAGATGACTCTTTCTAATGGTTTTCAACCTTCAGCCAGGCTATCACGCAGTAAACAACTGAATAATACCTGTTGGCCTCCGCAATCGGTACCCAGAGATATCGGCCCGTGACATTATGGTGACAATGAAGACTGTTTACTGCAAAGAGTAGAGCAAAGCTGATCCCCTAGTACCAAAAGAGCGAACTAAACGGATGGTGTTTGCAGCTTCTTCTATTGCGTGCTGCTGTGCAGCTTGTGCGGGGATGAGCTTTGTGTTGCACGGCTTACCAACCATCGGCCATGTGGTGGTATCCAGATCTTGATGTGTTTTAAGGCTGGATGGCGTGCTCTACACTCCAATCTGGACTCGGCTGTGAGAAGACAGGAAACCCACCTAGCGATCTCCGGCACTTGACTCAGTCACGGTGATATTTCCGAGAGCACCACACGGCTCAGAAAGTGCCGGTGATACTAAGCACGCAACGAATGAGCTGCAATAGCAAGTCGCGACAGAGGTGAGCTAAAGCATGAAGGAATATGGCGTGCTTCAGTCTTACCGGCTTCGCTCAAGTTATTCTGAGATAACAGCGGCCATTGAAGATGGACCCAAGCTACGGTTTTCTTTACTTAACAATGATATCCGTCTACCTTGGGGGAAAACGCAAGAAACACGCTTTGCCCCTTGTTACACGTATATTGTGTCACTGCAAAATGCCTGGACTTATTAGCCCCTACGATGAAGTGCCGGTGACTAAGGAAAACTGTACTAGCTCCCGTCTCTATCTCCGGTTAGGTACATCTAGAATGGTGCTAATATAGCCAGTGGATTGGGCCGAGCTCATCACTCTCGACCTGAGCCTCTACGAGAAGCCCGGGGGCAAGGCAGAGCTAGTCAAGCAGCTCGACCACGCCGTTCGACATGTCGGTAAGAATGCTGAAGTCCGTTCGCGCCCACGCTATGTTATTAATGTCGCCTATCATAAGGTTTCTTCTATGTCAAGAACTTCAACATTTCTGAGGAGGAGGTCAACCGCCAGTTTGCCCTAGGACGAGACTTTTACGCCTTGCCACTGGAAGAGAAGCTCAGATTTCACAACAACAACGACCTGACAAGTGGCGACTACAACGGATATCGACCCGCAGGACTTCGTGTGTATGTATTACCGTACTTGTGTCTTCTCGAATATGTCACCACATGCTCACTGTGCACCCATGTAGTGTTGGAAATGGAGTCAAGGATAATATCCAGGTGTACAACATTCCTAAGTTTGATGGACATCACCACAGACAGCAGCCTCCAGTGCTTGAGGACAATATCAAGGAGATCGAGGCATTCAGTCGTGTATGTACTATTACTCTGTGTACTCACCAACACTGCAACTGTTAGTCACAGCCCGCTAATAGATGTATTAACGTTCCAGAAATGCCACAGCGAGGTAGTTGTCAAACTGCTGCGGCTTTTCGCCATTCTTCTGGAACTGCCTGATGAGGACCAACTGGTTCAGGATCATCTGTACGATGTCAAGGGCGAGGATCACCTGCGTTATATGCACTACGCTGCACGGGACGCCGAGGACAACAAAAGGGTCGGCGAGCTCTATGCCGCAGGGCATACCGACCTTGGCACGGTCACCCTCCTGTTCCGTCAGCCAGTAGCTGCACTACAGATTCTCAATTCTGAAGGGCAGTGGAAGTGGGTCAAACCTCAGGATGCAACAATCACCATCAACACATGCGATGCTCTCACGGCGTTGACAGGCGGGCTTATCAAATCCAGTGTTCATCGCGTCCATGCCCCACCGGTCGACCAAGCCCATGTCGACAGACTAGGTCTCCTTTATTTTGCACGGTGAGTACACTACATTGTTCGACACCGTCGCGTCTTCATCACACCTAACATACAAGGTTGAGGACACGGATGGAGCATCAACCGCTAGTATACTGATATGTATTGCACAGACCAAACAATCATGTTGTACTGGATCCTCTTCCAAACAGCCCGTTGCTTAAGCGGCTAGGGTTGACGTCCAACGCTTTCACGGAACTCGGGCAACACTTGACAACTGAGCAGTGGGTCAAAGTCCGCCAGTCACAGCAACAGCGACAGAAAGTACAAGCCAAGATCTTACAGAACGGTGACTACGAATATGAAGAGAAGGATTTGCAGATTATCCCTGGGTTAGCGGCGAAGCATTACAACTAAGGTCGCCTCTAGACTAGTACCAACAGATCGTAGCATTAGCGATATCATTATGTAGCTCAAATGTGAAGTATGCTGTGAAGTAACAGTAATTTTTTTTTTTTTTTTTAAAAAGCTATAGAACATAGAGTAAAGGAGTATATAAATCATTTATGGCAATGTTACACTTATCTATCTCTTCTCTAAACAGTGTTTTCGAGACTAATCGCATCCAAGTTCCGTCCAGACCAAGCGCAGCTGTAAAAGGTAAGTAGCGCATAAAGCTTAATGAAGGAGTGGAAGTAAGCAAACAGTAAATAGAACGGGAAGAGTACAATATCCTCTGGGTGTCGAGCGTAGTAAGGAAACACCTTTACAACCTTGGTGGCTAATATCCAGCAACCAAGTCCGGCCAAAGGAAGGGATGGGTACCTCACCTGTTGGTACCACACAGTTCTCGTGAGAAGATACAACAACATAGGATCGACAATGGCTGCAAAATTTGTGAGACTTGTGAGATGGATAGCATACGCGGAGTATGGGGAAACGTACCACACTGTCCCGTCTGTGAATAATGCACAAGAGTTCGATCTCCATGTTGTGCGAGCCCAGCGGGTGCATTGCCCCAGGAACTTCTTAACGACAGGGTTGTCAACGCCAACCGTTGTCTCGATGCATGCCTCATCGGAGTACTGCACCTTGATTTTCCATCCTCTTCTCACGACGAACCGAGTGATGAAGTTGTCATCATCCGTACTCAACGGGCCGCATTGACCAAGGAGAAACATCTCGTTTAGGTAGCTTGGCAGGAAGTCCGGATGTTGAATAATTTCTGTCCGAATCGCGGATGTCCGCCCAGAAACAACAAAGACACCGCCGTCTATAGCGTTGGTCGCACGAAGCTCGAAGTTGTGCCGTTCAAGATACAGAGCACCCAGCATGTTCCAGCAACGCCTCCACAGAGATCCTCCCAGCCGGCGGACGCGCTTGTTCGTCGCAACTATCCCCACAGCTGGATCTTGGAAAGGGCAAAGGATAGTATCCAGCAGCTTCGGTCCCCAGAAGACATGGTCATCCATGAAAACGGTAAACTTCGTCTCAATCATATTAATGGCTCGGCCAACCTGCTGTCGCTTGTTAGCAGCGTCTGTGCTGTCAATGACAAACTCCGTAGCTTCGTACTTTGTTATGAAGGGAAGAACGACGGTACGAGTGGCTTCGAGCATTGCCTGTCCTGCCGTGATGATTATAACTTTCTTGGGCCTGTTCTGGCAACAAGTATGTAAACACTCTTCAAAATCACGCCCAAGCGGATCGATGGTTGGCACGATGACAGTAACATCTGTGGGCAGATGACAGTCTAAGCTCGCCTTTGGTGTAGACACTGGTCTGTAAATGCAGAATCCGACTAGATTGACGAAAAAGCGGATATATCGCCAGCAGAATAGCATGGAAAATGCAAAGAGATATGTGTCGCTTTCCAAAAGCCACCAGAGGGTGCAACCAGTGAGAGCCGCTAGACTAATAAGAATGGCGACGCTCGAAATGTAGGAGGCCAAGGAGGCGATATGTGACCCTTCTTGGGTAAACATGATGATGATAAGTAGATGGTAGATAGGAGGGTGCTGTAAGATAGGTGATTAATGTCCCGGGTCCGAAGTCCGGAGCTGAGGAGCAATCTTGTGTGAGGTGGTTGTGCAGAGACTCTTACGGAACCACAAGTATTAGCAGCAATACCAGATTAAATACTTGAAGTTCGGTGATCTCAAGCTATTTGGATTGTAAGAGGATAAAGACATTGTGCCAACTGCACAAAGACACATTGGGATAAAAGGACAATGCATTCACAATTCGAAGAATGACAATGACAACGACAAAAGAACACAATGCTGATTTTGCGCAACAGTCGACTTAGAGTCATTGACACAAAGCTCTTGTATTGGAACTTGGTAACTCAGACAACAGGCATGAGAAATGATCAATTACTACAGGCAATAGGCCTAGCATGGTTAATGATTATGGCTGGCTTGTGGTGGTGATTTAGGTGATCACATGACGTATCACGAGACTGACATGGCACAGCGCGTCGGGGCACGGACCTTACTAAGCAGCCACCAATATTTAACCGGTGTTAGGCCGACTTGGCAACGGGAATCGCTGTCGACGTCACTCCGTCTTCTGCTCATTGAGTGTTTGCAAACACTACCTGGTCGCTCACCACAGTCACAACACATGAAAAAAGTCCGCATATAGCACAGAATACTCTACGGAAAGTTTCCTCGAGCCCAGCAGGTCGATCTTACATGCAGCGAGCTCGGGCGTCATTCTACGGAAGCTTCCACACCCAGCTTGGCTCCTCTTCGTGCGTCACATCGCCCATCACCCCCAGACTCATCACTGGACTCACCAGCAAAAAAGGACACCCGTCACCCATTCGCTGCCGATCCATTGCAATGACGCACAAAACACAGGAACCCATCATTACCAATATCTCGGACCTGACCCCCGAGGAGGCAAAATGGATCACTCTCAAGAAGATCGAGTATACCGATCAGGTCGGCAAGGCTCGCACCTGGGAAACCGCGGCACGAAAGACGCGCGGTAAAGCTGGGGTCGACGCCGTCGCCATGGGCAACGTCCTCCTGCATCCGTCGCGTCCTGCATCGACCATGGTGGTAATTCAGTACCGACCGCCCCTCGATTCCTACACCGTCGAGTGGCCGGCCGGCCTGATTGACGCCGAGGAGACTGCCGAGGAAGCCGCCGTCCGGGAGTTCAAGGAAGAGACCGGCTACGATTGTCGCGTTCTCAGCGTTAGCCCACCGCAGGCTGCCGATCCGGGCCTCAGTAGCGCCAACATGCAACTCGCAATGGTCGAGGTGAATCTCAGCGAAGGGGACGAAGAACCGGAGCAGCGTCTGGAGGATGGCGAGCACATTCAGCGCATCGTCGTGCCTCTCACCGAGCTCTACGACCGTCTGGTGGATTACTCAAAACAAGAACGCATGATTGTGGCGGCGAAGCTCTTCCACTTTGCAGCAGGGATGCATTTTGCACAGACACAGAAGTACCTTTAGGTGGTCTATGAGTCTGACTGTTTGTGCATGGCGATGGCATGGGAAGAACCGGAGCGGGACAAGACAAGCAAGGCTACCAATGATACTGGTTTGTTCCAGCTGACAGCAAGAGCCAACAGAATCGAACACATGAGTTGTACAGGGCTGAACCCATTGTTTGGTCCCATTTTGTCTTTATACGAAGAAACTCGTTGGCCAACAGCCAACGCTTTGAAAAGAGGGCACACAGTGATATCACAGTAGATGGGGAGGGCGTACGTTTCTCGTTCACAGTATCTACCAATTTGGGCGCGGTTCCATTGTATTCAGAGAGACGGCGAAACTGGTCCTTTCCGCACAAACAGTTTATGCATGTGGATGACATGGATCCTCAAGCTTCCTGATTTCCGGTACCGAGCTGTCAGAGACAGAGCCCTCTCAAGCACCATGTAATATGTTCTTGAAGGCTTTTCGCTGATAACGAAAGTCGATGTAGGTGGAAAAGCACCTGGAGGGAGTGGGGAACACGCTCCCATCGACAACTCGGGAGGCCCCCAACACCACGAAGCCGAAACGTGGAGTCCAAGACCTAAAGTGGTCGCTGTTCGCTCCAATGGTACAAGTACCCGACACGTGGTGGCCGAATGCCTGGTCCCTGATCCATTGTTCGTCGGAGGAGACATAGCTGGCTGGGCCGCCGGATGCAACACACAAAGGACGTTCAGTCCGAGCTATGGGTCCATACGGTGCTGAGGCAGTGCTGTAGACCCCTGCGTCCCCGAAGAACGGCATCTGACACTGCTTCCAAGTCGTTCCGCCAGTTCTCTTCGACGTATTTGAACTTGATGGCCGGCACCTCTCTCGGGTTGATAGACCGCAGCTTGACAACTCCTGCTCGGTTCTGGGGGTACATCTTGACCATGGACAAACCAAAGGTCCCGGGCAGGTCAGCCGGAATGTTGACATATGCATCAAATCTCCAGTAGCCCCGGAAGGCATAAGGACTGGCAAACACGAGCAAGTCGACCTCGCCGTCTGTGGTTGCACTTGAGCATAAACGCGATGGCATCAAATGCTGTTCTCGCGCCGGACCGAACACTGCCTGAAAACTGTGGTATACGAAAGACAGTGTGCCAAGACGAAGATTTCTCTAGCTTCTTGCCGGTCATAGGACACAATGATGGGCGCCTTAAATACCTGTCAATAAATTGTACATGGCGTAATCAGGGGCTAGTCCGTATGCGCCTTCCCAGGACATGCAATTCCGACCAGCGTCAGTCCCTAGAGAGTCCCTGGTGAATCATGCAAGTCTACTATCTCAAGAAGCTGCCGCCTGTCTTGGCCAACTGCTCATCATAGTACGGCTGGAATGCCAGCCACCCCTTTTCCTCAGTCCCGACCTGCGTATAAGAGAAAGCAGCTTCGTCGTCGCTGATCAGTATCTTTCGGTATCCCGGCTTGTCGCTGCTGGCAGCGTCAACGAGTAGCTGTGCATGGCAAGTTCTCTCAAGGCTGAGAAACCAGAACGCGGCGGCGTCGACCGAGCTGCCGCACGTCAGCAGACCGTGGTTCTGCAAGATAACGGCCTTGCCGCCTCCCAAGGCTCTTGCTATGCGTTTCCCTTCCTCCCTGTCCAGAACGATGCCACCGAAGTTGTCGTAGACGGCGTGACTCTTGTAGAAACGCAGAGCATCCTGTGTCATCATGTCCAGCTCCCGGCCAAATACGGAGAAGGCCTTGCCGTGAACGCTATGGGCGTGACATGCGGCGTGGACGTCTGGGCGGGCTTTGTGTATTTCGGAGTGAATGGCGAATGCGGCGGCATTGATGGGCTCGTCGCCCTCGACAACCTCTCCGGCCTCGTTGACGAGGATGAGGTCTGAGACCTTGATCTGGCTGAAGTGCATGGAGAGAGGGTTGAGCCCTGCATGGTTGGGTAGCAAGCGTCAGCACAAAACTGCAAGAGTGCTACACAGAGAACAAGAAGCAGACGAGGAGAGGGCAAGGTAACGTACAGAAGTGGTCTGTGAGAACCGGGTCGCGCACCGAGATGTGGCCAGCGACTCCCTCGTCGAATCCACGGTCGGCAAAGACGCGAAAGGCGGCAGCCAGGTGCTGCTTACGATAGATGCGCTCTTCCTGGAGAGTGTTGAACTTTGGATACGACCTTATCCTCAAGTGTTTCCCTGACGCGGTCTTGCCCAAGGCGCCCGTCTTCTGGTTGTCGGTCGATTCCTGGTCGTAGACGGCAAGCGCTGGAGCCATGGCCGCGGATGTGTCGCACTCGTCCGTTGTTGATCAATGCTCGCCCTTGTAACTCCCTGTAGCGGCCAGGAGTGTGCGACGGCAAGTCAATGGTAGGCTCCTGGCACTGAGTGGACGTCGCGTGAGGGTCGTCGGCGATTCGACCGGTGTCGGCAAGTGGGAGGTGCGGGGAAAAGTGCCCGGTTGAGGAGCCGACTGTGGTAGGTGGTGCCCGAGGACGCATCCTACCTACCAACAATGAAATACATCCGAGCACATGAGCCGGACCATGCTGACGGCAGCTGTCGACATGGTGTCTTGTTTCCAGTGCCGGTGCTTGACTGCTACTGCTGTCAGCAAGCATGTCGTGTGGTGATGGAAATGGCGGAGAAATGTCTTACGTAAGAGCCCGACACTCGCTCGGTTGCAGCTGGACCGAGCTTCCCGTCGCGTTTTATTTTCCAGACGAGTCAATGATCCTGATCCCTCACTGTGTGTTTCAACTCCTGCAACCCCCATGTGCAGGTCGATGTTCATCTCTCCACGTCTCAACCTAACTACCTTACCCTACAAATGTGGACAGCCCTCGCTGGCCACACGGACTGAGAGCAGGCCCGACACTCGCAGCCGTCACGACGAGCACCCTCTGCCACGATCGCATCACGAGTCCGTCCACTCTCGATGACGAGAACCAAGAACCGAGCATCAGTGGCCGTTCAACGAGAAGACCCCGAACTATCTACAGACCTGTGGCAAGTGCGCAGGAACTACATACTCAAGAGCACAAATGTCGGGTCGAGAGTGAGGAGTCGTCAATCAGTGGGCCGAAAGGAACACGTCGTCGTCGCCGATCTTGAAACAATACATTGTGGGCAAAACTTGTCCCAAGCAACATGTTGGATCTTGTCGATCTGCTCCACGGCCATGGCAGTGCAACCCGCCCTGGGATTCGGGTAGCGGCTATCGACAGCGCCCTGTCTATCCGATCGCATCGGAGCTGGCCAATACGGCGATAAGTCTCTTGTGGACTTGGTTGGATCCCACATGGCGCAGGTTCTGGGACTGATGCACAGCCGACCACTTCCAAGCCTCTGGGTATTCATGCCATCTCCTCGATACGTGTTTCGTAACGGCGAGGTCTTTGCCTCGTCTCTGAAGTTGATGGTTCATCAGAGTGGTTCTTTATTATCCGAGCCTGGCTTGGGAACAGCAGACGATCTTCGACACTTGGGCTTATAAGCGACATCCAGAGACTGGGCCCATAGGCCCGAGCCTCTCACGTTGGAGATGAGAGAGAGTTTGCTTCCCGTCCCTGTGCTGGGGCAGGTCTACTTTCCACCTTTAAGTCTCACCACGGCACCCTTCTCGCGGCAAACTAATTACTCACAGCTCAGTCTGAGACGCAGCCCCAAGCTCAGTAACCTTTGCTCTACCGGGGCACTCGCACTTCGAGTTCGTATGTCGCCCCTAGCTTGATATCCCTAAGCTTGGCGTCTGGCAACACACTGCCTTGGTGTTTGACAGTGACAATCTTCACATCGTCACGGCGCACATCGAGTACGATCCTGGCTCCACGGAACAGTCGAGTGACCTGAACATGGTCCCAGTGCGAGGGCATTTGTGGTTGAATTACCAGGCCATCGGCAGCACCACGTAGCCCACACAGCCCCTCGACGAAGCAACGATAGGCCCATGACACCGTTCCGGTGTTGAATAGTTGGCTCGACCGGCCTGCAGTTCGAGGCAGTTCCTTCCACCCACCGCGATAATAGTTGGGAACGTAGATGGGCAGCTGACCACGCTGACGGTAGTCGGCCTCGCTGGGACCGGGAATCAGCTGCCGGAGCAGCTTGTACGCCCGGTCGCTCTCGCCGACAGTGTAGAGGCTGTAGATGTAGAATACGGCAGCGTGGTTGTACACGGAGCCGTTCTCTCCTTGGCCAGGGAACTTCTGCGTGACACGGCCGACGTCCTCCCTCATGCCGCTGTACGGCGGCGCGAACATGAGGACTCCGTACGGGGTACTCAGCTGCTCGTCCACCTGAGCCATCATCTTAGCTCGCTGCTCGGGACTTGCTGCAGCACCGCCCAAGATGGACCATGCCTGCGGGTTCAGCCAGATCCGGCCTTCACGATCCTGCTTGGTGCCAAAGATGACCCCGTCATCTGTGATGCCTCGAGCGAACCAGTCGCCGTCCCAGAAATGGTCGTTGGCCGCCTTGTTAACCTCGACAGCACCTGCGCGATACTTCGCCGCGATCTCGGTCCTCTCTTGTTGCTCGCATACCGCGGCCCACAGGTTGAGTGCGTAGCCCGTCGCCACTGTGAGCCAACCCGAGACACCCTTGCCCTTGTAACCGACCATGTTCATCGGGTCACACCAGTCGCCCTGCGCGATATAGCTCAGTCCCCTCTCGTCTCGCGCCGACCTTGACAGCAGCCAATCCATGGCGCGACTCATCCGCTCAAACACGGTGTAGCTGTCGCCGTTCGCAGTACTCACACTTTCCTCTAGGAGGGCGTAGTCGCCCGTCTCAGCCAGGTACACCTCGAGGGCTACCGGCAGCCAGACGCAGTGGTCCGTGTGCGGCACTTGGTTGATGTACTTCAACTCGGCGCCTTCGACAAGCAGAATCCCGTCTGGCATGGCACCCGTCTTCTCCTGTTGGCTCAGTGCAGTTATCAGCGCTTTCCGCGTCACCTCGGGCTTGATAAAGCTCATTCCCATGTTGTCCTGCAGATAGTTGCGCGTCTGAGGGTCCGTCGTGAGACGATTGACGTCGCCATGGTAGTAAGCTTGGCGGGGAAGCCAGTTGTTGACGAAGTTGTCCAGCTCCTTGTCTGGGGTGCTGATCCTCATACAGCCGCTGCCCTGCTCAATGTACGCGGCATAGTCCCTAGCAGCTCTGGCAAATCCCTCCTCACTCAAGTACTTGCTCCGCACCCCCCAGATTTCCTCGTCGTCCACGGCAGGGCCAAAGAGGAAACGATAATCGCGATGCTCGCTGTCGCCAAATTCCACCCGATACTGGACGGCCGCCGTCGGAGTCTCGTAAATGGCATCGCTGTTCCCCATCTTCGCCGCCTGCATTGACGATGGGGAATGCAGGCCTCCTTCGCCCTCGAAAGCATCCTGCCTCGCTTCCCATGCGTCTGGCTTTTTCTCGCAAAGAAAGTACGTCTTGTCTTTGAGCGACTTGTTCTTGAAGTAGTCAGATGCCTTTTGATACGGTGTGATACTGCTGGCGACCACACCGCCGAGATCCTGGCGGAACACAGCCGACTGGTTCATCCAGGAGAGATAGCCGATCGGGAAGTACGGGTACACACTGATTCTGCGCGGTCGGCCAGACACGTTGGCGACGCGGACAGTCCAGAGCTCAACCACATCACTCGTCGGCACCCCGACAGTCATCTCGACACGGATACCCAGGTGCTCGACTATCCATGAGATGTCACTCTTGCCGGGCGAGAACACAAACTTCTTGACGGGAGCCCTGACGGGCTCGTATGGGGCCGAGAAAAGTTCGCCGGTCTCCTCGTCCTTGATGTAGACGAAACGACCCGGATGATGGGCGTAGTATCCCTGCTCTGGCTGCATAAAAGTCCGCATCTCCAGATTGGGAGCTTTTGCGTACTTGGCGGGTTCCGGCTGCATGAACTGCGCCGTAGCATAACCACGACATGTGATCTGAGTTAGGGAGCAAAGGAGTTAGCGGTCATGCGATGGCCACCTGGGAAAGAGCAGTGCTGTTATTCACCTGAACCATCATCTTCTGGTTCCAGAGAAATGCTCCGGCCAGTGGCAGGCTGGTCGGAGACGTGAGCTCATAGCGGTTGCCATCGTCGGTTGGGCCGAGCATTGCCATCGAAGGAACCTCTACCGACCGATCTCTCACTGGTCTGTATGTTCAGTTGCGTCGTACTGGCTCGTCAGGTACTCGTGCTGGTTGGTGTCTGGTGTGTATTTGGTCTACGCGTGGTTAATGCAATCGCGTCAGCGGTTTTGTTTGCCTTCACGTACCTGGGAAAGACTGGATTCTCTTGTCCGAGAATTTCGAGTGCAGAAGCTGACCGCCGTTTGGACTCATGGTTGGGGGTCATACGTGGATTTTAACCATTTGGGATCTCTTACACGGACCGTGGTCCCGACATTGGCGTTGTTTGGGCGCCGCATTTGGGCGGCAGAACACCGTAATACGGTGCCAAGTCGAGACAAAGGATCTGGAATCAGCGCGCCAACCAGATCTGAGCACACTAGCAACTGATTAGCTCCCAGGGCTCCGAACACTAACGTGCAGACACATCCAAGCTCCTTGCCGCAAACCGACATTGACGAACCATTGGAGACACATGTCAATATATGCGGAAGACTGCAATGTGCATCATGCTAGGAAGCACACAGCCGCTGCTTTGCTGCCGTCCTTGAGAAATACAGGACATTGGGAGACCCCTGGCGGATGGCATGGCCGAAAGGAGTGCCGAGAATTTGCCAAGACGGCCTGAAATTGAATGCAACTAACTCTACCAGACAACCACACACCAACATCCGATCAAACGGCACGCCAAGTTTGAAGTATGAGGAGTTACTTGCATATGAACCTGCTACCGATCTAGGCAATCAGATTGGGGTCGTACCACACTTCGCATATTGCACAGTAGAAGTGCTTACTTGGACATGCCAACCCGAGCAGACTCTCTTGACTGCCCTGAGCTAGACATAGTAGAACCAGTAACAGAATGGTCTATCATTGCCCCCAAGATTGTCGTTCAACTTCGCCAGCGGGACCGGAGGTGCCATCCAACCCAGCTCGACAATAGTATCCTGGGCCGAGTGGCGATACCTGTCATGCCTGGCATACCGATGACTCCTGCACACGGGTTGGCATCGGTTCCTTAATCCGGGTCCTACATTTTTCAGTGTCATCACACTCGGCTGAGCATGCCTTGGTGGAAGGAGAACGCTGGGTCGCCAGTGGAAGCAAAGAAGTCCTGAAGCCACATAAGTTAGAACCTTCGACTCTCGATAACATGACAGCACTAGTTCTGGACGGTCTGCAAAGAACAAACTGGGGGAATGTGTGACGTGTCGAGGTACAAGGGGTTGTACTCATTCAACCTTGTCTCGCCTCAAATCTCCAATGATATACTGACCAGTATTGTCAAGCTGCGATGATAAGGCTCGGCCTTGTCTACTCCCAACTATACCGAAAGATGAGATTTCATCCAAGTGTGGTTGAATGAGGACATCCACCCCATGGGATGAGGACCATACTACAGGGGCGGCTGTCCCAAGTGACGGTTGTAGAAACTGTCAATGTCCATGTACTCTGTGATAACCGACAGCGTGCAATTGACAGTAGCTCTTGCTGCCAGACACTTGTTAGCATCCTGGCGGAGACGAGGTGGGTTAGAGCCCATCCATTTTGAGGATCATTTTGCACCTTATTGAAGACGGTGGACTTCTGGCCGGAGGCTCGCAACCATACTGTGACTCTGTATCAGCGACTTTGGTCACGCACGCAGGACCATGGATGCGGGAACAGTCTGCTCCTTGAATGGGCCGGTGGTGAAACAGCCTCCTCCGTCTGTCGACGATATCTTGTCGCATAGCCTTTTGAGCGGTGGAGAAACTCCCGTATAGTTGCTCGACGCACCGTTGCCACCCATACTAGACGCATTGGCCGGTCACTTGTCATATTATTTTGAAGCAATATTGTTGAAAATCGGTGAGTTAATCGGGTCGGCCGCGTATGATCATATTTCATATAAGGTTGGTATTCGGCAATACCACACTCATCACAAAGAGCCCGCTTATATGCCCAGATGACCTACCGGCGAGAGGCGCAACGGCATATCTGTAGAGAAGTCAATCTACAGAAACCAAGTCAGTCTCAGAGATCGTACAGTCACGATTATCGTTACGATGTTGGAGCACCATAGCTAGTGTCTATGTAGAACGTCAGTCCTCTATAGGGGTCCTTAACCATAAGGTCAAAGTCTTCCCTAAGGGGGCCTTACGTAGTTAAAGGTCACGTAAGGTTAAAGAAAGACAAACGGCTAATCTAAAGCTAGAATTACTAATAGCTTCTATTTAACTACCTTCTCCTTCAACTCCTACCTAAACCGAATACTTTTACCCAACTAATCTCTTTTACTTAGATATAATCTTCTCCGTAATCTCTTTTAACCGCTTAAACTACTACTTTAGTTCTACGAAGTACCTCTCTTTTAAGATACTAAAGTACTTCTCTTTTTTCGTAACGTCGATTCTTCCGAAAGATATTAACTCTTACTCGAAGAAAACTATCGTCTTTAAGTCTTCGACCTTTATCTCGTCGATATCGATCTTATTAATCGTACGAATACTACCG
Organism: Coniochaeta ligniaria NRRL 30616; assembly: GCA_001879275.1. Classification (NCBI taxonomy): domain Eukaryota; kingdom Fungi; phylum Ascomycota; class Sordariomycetes; order Coniochaetales; family Coniochaetaceae; genus Coniochaeta; species Coniochaeta ligniaria. The sequence goes on along the minus strand of KV875100.1, from coordinate 2,755,919 downwards.
TATAAGCGTTTCCGTATTAGCCCGTCCTTTTTAGGTATTAGCGTTGTAATCTTAGGGAATTTGATAACGTTACCCTTTTTAAGCTTAAGCTTAGGAACTTCTATAGCGATAAGTTTAGCTACTATATCAATTTTTGAAGGAAAAAGTAGAAGAAGTATATAGTTTTAGAGATAGAGAATTACTTCTTAGGAGGTCGAAGTACTTATATATATACCCTTTTAGGAGTAGGTCAACTAGTTAAGGTTTTCTAAGTGTAAGAGAGAGCTTATCGGAGAGGAGTTAGTATAATAGTTTAAGAAGGTTTATCTCTATTCGGCTCGCTTATCGATATAAACCTTAAAACCTACGCAGCCTAGTTTTATCGGCTCGCGTCTAATAACCTTTTTTTTTTTGGGACTGCCTCGCAGCCGTCACCCCAGTGGAACGTCAGAACTGGACCACGAAATCGTCGAAGCGGTTTTTGGCTCCATATGGCTTCAAAGAGACCTTTGCCGGCTTGAGATGCAGACATAGTTCCGCCTTGATGTATTCTTCTCTCTTAGCGACAGTGAGATCGCTCCTTTTGAGTGCAATGGCTGTACAGATCAGGATCTGTGGACGACATCCACATACACGCCGCCAGGAAACACTCCGCAGACCACTTTCGTCTCCAGGCCCCATTTTCCAGGGTGCAAGTGGTGTTGAGTATCCACGTCATCCATTCCTGTACCTTAGACATCGTCTAATCCTCGATTTTGTCCATCACGATAAGAGGGTAAAGGTCATTGCGTGTCCTGGAAGAAACATACGTCGGTATTCGAGCCGATGTCCTGATTATGTCCTGACTTAGCGGCATGGATGACCAGGAAACAACAACAGCAACAGCGTTGAAAAGGTTGTAGAATGTTCATCGACGCACGCTACTCATCTTCGTCGTGGCGCCTTTTGTCCTTGGCTGACTGTTTTCCGACGCTTCCGAGCACCGTACAACCAACATAGTTGTGTATGTATATATACCATGTGCTGTGGTAAGTAAGGCAATGAGCTGGGGATGATGATTGACCTGCTATATGCCCTAGACCCTAATACATATTTGCGTTTTCCTTTGCAACAGCCGTCGTATTGCCGCCATGGGGAAGCAAGGAGCTAATGACGTGGCCCGACAACAAGCACCAAGCCTCATACGGCGGTCCTCTCGTATTCACTCCACACTCACCGTTACTAATACCGGCAAACCGGAACCGCCAGGAACTTAGGTGGCTTAGACCGACCGGTGACGAGGCAGACCCCATAATTGCCAAAATTTGAAACACCCAGATCTGATGGTATAAACCTTGGCGAAGCTTGGTTTCACGACATCAACACAGCAGACACAAACTTGGCGCCTTGAGTTTAGGCTTGGCAACATAATCGCCAAGGCTGAGCAGCAAGATGAGATATTCTATTTTATACGTCGCAGCGACTTGCGCAACATGCTTGGGCACGGGACTCGATGTTGATCTAACTTCAACAGGTGAGCCTCCTCGTGCAACACGTGGCCCGACGGCACAGCCGGTTTGGACCAAGCTTAAATGCTATGGCTGCATAGCTTTTTGCGCAGAAGATACTCACATTTCTTACAGACTCTATCAAGGCGGCAGCCAAGATAGTGGCGAGCAACCTCATGTCCTACTACCAAGGAAACGAGCCGGGCCAAACGCCGGGTATTCTTCCGGGCCCTCCACCGGCCGGACCCTATTACTGGTGGGAGGGGGGTGCACTCTGGGGAACACTGGTGGACTACTGGCACTACACCAATGATACGACATACAACAACGTTACCGAAAGCTCCTTAATATTTCAGGCCGGCTCACCGGAGAATAGTTACATGCCGCCCAACTGGACAGCTTCCCTCGGCAACGATGACCAGGGCTTCTGGGGGATGTCTGCAATGCTCGCTGCCGAGAATAATTTCGAAAACCCACCTTCCACAGATCCCCAATGGCTCGCACTAGCACAAGCCGTGTTCAATACCCAGGCAGCCCGGTGGGATAACCAAAACTGCAATGGCGGGATGAGGTGGCAGATTCCGTTGTCAAACAATGGATATGATTACAAAAACACCATAGCCAATGGTATCTTCTTCAACCTAGGCGCAAGGCTCGCTCGCTATACTGGCAACGACACTTATGCACAGTGGGCTGAGAAGACTTACAACTGGACGCAAGCAGTGGGCTATATCGACTCGGAGTACAATATCTTCGATGGTGGACACGTCGAGCACAACTGTACCGATATAAACCCACAACAATGTAAGTTTTTAGTTTCGTTTTTTATTGTCCATTTATTCTCCGGTTCGTGTTTAGCTAATATATAACCTTGTTTAAGTCTCGTACATCGCAGCAATATTTACACAAGGCACCGCACACATGTACAACTATGTAAGTAATGCTCGCTGTTGGTCACAAACCCCCTCAGACACTCCAAAATCAGCATCATTAGTGTCTCTACCTCATTTACACCAAATGCTAACGAAGAAAAAGACCAACGGATCGACGCTCTGGGCCGAAAGGGTCACTGGATTGACCAATAGGACACTCAACTTATTCTTTCCGAACGGTGTTGCAGTCGAGATCGACTGTGAGTTAGCAGAAACCCAGCAGTGCACGACAGACATGCTTTCTTTCAAAGGATACTCGCATCGATTCTTGGCCCAGACTACACAAATGGCTCCTATCGTCCACGACAGAATCATGGCGGTTCTGAAGACTTCGGCCCAGGGAGCTGTTAAGAGCTGTAATGCAGACGGGACATGCGGTTTCAGGTGGACCAACGGGTCATATGATGGGGTCACAGGTGCAGGTCAAGAAATGAACGCTCTGGGAGCCTTGCTTAGCATGCTGGTAGACGAACCTGGGGTGACACATCCAGTCACGAACACCACGGGTGGTACCAGTCAGGGCAACCCAGACGCTGGGAGTGATCCGAATGTATATCAGGCGGCATCTCCTGTCACTCAAGGTGATCGGGCAGGCGCCGGCATTTTGACTGCCGTCTTGCTAGTTGGTATGGTCACGATGATGGTCTGGATGAGCAGCGCGGGGAATGAAGGTTCGCGAGGCTCCAGGGGGATTATGCGCACAAGCTAGGGGTTGGAAGACTAATGCAACGCTGCTTGTAGCTTACTTCAAGTTGTTCTTGTTGAGAACGTCATTGGCTTTTTCCGTGATGTATAGTCACCCATGCGGTGTATGCTGCACTGTACAGCGATGTCTGAGGAAGGAGGAAGGAAGACAAACCACCGCACGGTCTCATCACTCTACTGCTGATTTCAGCCTCTCGCCGACCTTGAACGTCATTGATCCAATTCGCGCGTAGCGTGGTGGTCATGTAGTGGCGTTCAGCCCGTGACCTTTGTGCAATTACGTTTCAATTCTGACAGCTTAAGCTTATCGACGATTCCTGAGGCCGTTTCGACATGCATACTGTCAGCGACAAATCAGAAGCATGCTTCCCCGCGCCGACATGGGCTTCGACGGAATGGCTAATACAGATCGGGTAGGTCCATTCTTTCACTACCGGGCTGCACGATCTCCCGACTCGGTAGCATGCGTCCTTATCTGCTGGCATCTTTATCAAAAGCGGCATGGGTGTGGATCTTCCCTCTGGCCAGGCTTCAACTTCACTTGCGACTTGAACAACCCATGCGCGTTTTATCCTTGTGGCTTGCGGCTCACATCTGCATTGCACCATCGCCATGACCAAAGCGGAAGCTAGATGGGTAGCTGGCTGGCGGTGACGGACATCCTTCCACTTTTGAGCTAGCCGACATCCTTCGGCTGTTGCTGGAGCTATGCATGGCGGCCCGCACCCGCCGATCTTGTCCAGAGAACGGGCACGGGGATTGTCTCGTCCAGGGAGGTAGTATTACATCCGGGTGGTGACGCCATTTTATTGCGCCTTTGTCTCAGCGGTGGCTGCTGCGAGAGCATCATGAATTCAGCCAGCTTCCCTTCCTGGCACAAGCGAATTCATGAGACAACTTGGACAGAAAAGGCCTCATTTTGAGGTTATGTGCCTTTTGCGGATGCATATATTCAAGCACGTCCTCGCCAAGAGACTGACAACTTCTTGGCCAGAAGCAGCCAGCCCAACTTCCCCCGCTACGCCCCTGACTTGATAGCTTAGCCGTGCCTTGTCTATTCTTGGCTCCGATCTTCTTCTGCACGCCAAGATGCCGTCGACCACCAACCTACTGCTGGTGGCGTTGCTTGCAACTGCTGGTCTCGGCTCGGCTCTGCCGCCAAGGATTGGCACAGTTGTCACCGAGGACTCGAATCCTGGCAGATTGTCGTTGAAGCAAGTGCGCAACCACAAGCACGTGGCCTACGGTCCGCTCTCGGTGTACAAGACGTACCTCAAGTACAATGTTCCCATCCCCGATTATCTGTACGAGGCAGTCAAGAACTTCACCATTAGCAAGCGTGCTACTGGAAGTGCCGTCACGACTCCTATTGACACGTAAGTTGACGCCCTGACATTTTCGCCTGCCCTGGGATTCTGTTTCTCTCTTTCACTTTACCCATAACTCATTTTGTTTCCTGGGCTTCCAGCTGACGGTCTTTAGCTACGACGACGCATATATCACTCCTGGTAGGACTCCGCATAGATGTCGATGAAGAACGGGATGATATCGAGTGGTTACTAACGAGCAATGAACAGTGTCGATCGGCACACCAGCCCAGACACTGAACCTCGACTTCGACACCGGCTCTTCGGACTTGTGGGTGTTCAGCAGCGAGCTCCCATCGTCCCAGGTCAACGGCCAGACTGTCTATAACCCCAGTTTGAGCAGCACTGCTGTTCTGAAGTCCGGCTACACATGGTCCATCTCTTATGGAGATGGTAGTTCCTCCAGTGGCAATGTATACACAGACAAGGTATTACATACCCTCATTGAACATAACACTAGGTGACCTTGTGTGATAATGGGGTAGAGCTAACAGCCTGCCCTATTATCTCCCAAATGTTCTACGGTGGAACGTGGCTAATATCACAAAATAGGTGACAATCGGTGGACTTACCGTGACCAATCAGGCCGTGGAAGCGGCTCAGACTGTCTCCTCAAGCTTCACCTCTGATCCCGATATCGACGGCCTTGTCGGCCTGGGTTTCGACAGCTTAAACACAGTCTCTCCGACAAAACAGCCTACGTGGTTTGACAACATCAAGAGCAGCCTCGACTCTCCCGTGTTCACTGCAGACCTGAAGCACAACGCCCGTAAGTGCAAACCTCCAGGCAACCCTAGATTATCATCTTGCAAAATACTTACCCGAGACACCAGCTGGCCACTACAACTTTGGCTACATCGACTCTTCGGCATATACAGGTACCATCACATACACCAGCGTGAACACCAGCCCCGGTTACTGGACCTGGACCTCCTCGGGCTACGCTATCGGCTCTGGTTCTTTCAGCTCCACCAGCATCACTGGCATTGCCGACACAGGCACAACCCTCCTGTATCTGCCCAGCTCCATCGTCACTGCTTACTACAGACAGGTCAGTGGGTCGTCCAACAGCAGGACATACGGCGGCTATGTGTTCTCGTGCAGCGCCACGCTGCCTAGCTTTACCTTTGGCGTTGGCAGTCTGAGAATCACCATCCCGGCTGCTTACATGAACTACGGACCTGTTGCAACCAACGTATGCTTCGGAGGACTGCAGTCTAGCTCCGGAATTGGCATCAATATCTTTGGTGACGTGGCGTTGAAGGCGGCTTTTGTGGTCTTCAACGGCGGTTCAACACCCACTCTTGGATGGGCAAAGAAAACGCTGTAGATTGAGTGGACTGGAGCTACAGACGGCAGGCAGGGGCTCAATAGGGCTCTGGATCCAGCTATACCTTGCCATGTTACTTCGTTACAACTAGTCACTCAACTTACTATGAAACTTTCGCATTGATATTCGGGAAGATCTGTCGTCCTCTGCTAGAAGATCTTCACTGATAAGGTACCTTTAACGACTTGAACTCTGATCATTTCTGTTCGCCTCAGGGACATTACTGTGATTTGCGCTGCCTGAAAAACGTGACACTCTGGCTGGCCCTTCGAGGTCGTTGGCTCCCCATCTGGCGCTCGAAGCCACAAACCCCAATCCTCATAAGTCAGAGTTGCACAAATAACACAAGAACAGTAATGGCACAGATGCCAAGAGGCAAGATTTGGACTAAATATCCATTCTATTCAAGCAACAGCAGACTCGGGGCGTTATAGCCGGTTCGAAAGTAAATCAGGAGGGCAGATTGAAGACTCATAGGATTATGCCATCCAACCACTTGCACCGAAGTTCGCACACCTATACTCCACCAATGCAAGCCAACAACGTGTTGAGTGCCAACCACTGGTAATGTCATTACCTGCCAATTCTACAGCTAAACCCTTACATGCCGCTCATACTCATACCCGGAAGCTCGGTGAGCCCTAATATGTGGTCAGCTGTGTCCGGTCGTTGATAATCAAAAGAGTGACCTACATCCTTCGTGGTTCTCATTGACGACCGTCTTCACAGAGCAGGCCTTTGCTGCGTCGATCGACTGTGTCTTGAGCTGCGCGCACTTGGCTCCCATACCTGTGATCCCGTTAGTCCCACTGTAGAGTTAGTTGTCTTGGGGTTGGAAAAGCTCACAGCCCGATGTGTCCATGGCGGATTGGAGCGAATTGCCTTTCCATCCAAAGACGTAATCCGCATGCTGGCCATAGCCAGTGTTGTCTCCGGTGCTGAGGTAGAATGGGTTCGGGTCGCCAGAAGTCCAGAGGGAGTTGAACTTAGTGGTATCCCAGACAACCTCGTACATTAGCTGCGGGATCCGCACCGGATGTGTCGACGGGCAGGCACCGCCCAGGCTCAGGAATGTGGCTGGGCCACTGGTGGGATAGGCCACGTGGTCCTTGTGGTTAGGACTGTCAAGGTTTTTGCCGTCCCAGCAGCTATGGACAGGCGTTTTTAGTCATATTTGGTGGACATGAGGAGAAGTGAGACCTACGTCGGGAAATGGATGTTGGAACGGATGCCACCGGCGCATGGCTTGGGAGGAAGCGATTCCGTGTCGATCCTGTCTTTCAGTTAGCATAGTTTCTTGTTATCGGTGGAGCTGGTTGGGCAAAAGTGCAAACTTCGCGTCTTGGCAGGGAGCAGAAGTATCGCCTGTTCGGATTGTAAGTTACAAGTCGTCTCAGGAGCAATTGGCAAAGACTTACCTCCGAAATTGGGCCCGGTGTAGCAGCGATAGCCTGGTGGATGATCAGCAGTTTGTCGTTGTTACTGGATCACAGAAGGAGATAACATACAGTTCTGGCGTTTCAGTGTGGTTCCGGTCCTCGAGCGTTCCATTGGGTCTCCAACCAGCATGCGGAAGCCCTTGGGGAGTGTTAATGCTGTAGTTTCGAAAGGTGTCTGAACAGGCTTACTGGTTTGAACGCTGTGATCTTCCCTGGCTGGGCCGAGACGTAGTACACTAGAACACCGCCGCCGATCTGGTTGCTGAACTTGTCGTTGAATTGCAAGGCCGCGCTACCCTGGGGGACACGCTTGTACGTGCCATTTTTAGCCTTGAAGTACAGGTTTGCCGTCCAGTAGTTGGAGAAATCCTCGGAGAACTCGCAAGTTGTGCAGGTTGCGGCGTTCGAGACATCGCTGGTCGTCATCGAAGCGTTGAATGCATTACCGCCAACAATCTGATGCACATGGGTAGACGGGATCTGGCCCGGGTTGACGAGAGGATCCAAACGGTCAATAACCACCTGAGAGCAGCCGAACCGCAGCATAGTCACTCCATTCTGACGGGCTTCGATAACCGCGCTGTTGAGTCCCTTTGGAATTGCTTCAGCTAGCGCCGCAAACGCGATGAGAGACGTCCAGAACATCCTGTATTAGCCTTGATGGGCAGGTAGGACTTGACTGGAGTGGTATGGGTGCTGAACAGACTCAGAGGCTGTGCGACCGGCTGAGCTAGGGACATGGTCCCAGCACCCCTTATAAGAAGCTTGTCGAAGTACGAACTTTTCAGTCGACCAGGATCCATCAACTGCCGTTAGGCCGGGAAAGTGGAAATGCCGAGTCCGGAGAGTGTTTGTAGATATTGTCAATATCAGCATGTAATTCCCAGCCCGCTTCGTAGCCTATCAGGATCATGTTTAAAAAATGTGCGTCCTATACACCCACGTCATAAGACCTGCCCAGTGCTTGAAAGTAGAACGGCAAATTTACTGACAGCCTATGGGAACCGTCTTATCAAACAATCGATGATATTCAGCTTTGTTTGGTTAGGTAGCCTTATTTGCCGAAGTCGGTTCGACACGATGAATTAGGCGGCGTGGATGATTCCACCGGGTAAGCTTGAGTCTGTCACGTTGCCCCCCATGGGGTAGAAATGTCTTGTCTTGCCACTTACCGGGATCTGTAGCCAGTTAGATGATGGGCTTCTCAAGTTTTGTATGAGGATATATATTAAGGTGGAATATGAGGAACAGCATCTGTTGTCGGGATGCTCGATAACAGATACATTGGCAGGCACATGGAAGTGCTTACATTCTGTGTACAATGAACCGGGAGAAGGTAATGGAAGGCGAAGGAAGATTCTGTCTTCTACGTGTCGATTTTATACGAGGTGTATCAAGGCGATAAATAAGGAGATTGATCTGCCGATGCGAGAACTAACATATCTTGGAGGATAAGAAGAATGTGACGAACTCTCCAAAGCTCGACGTCAAACAAGATTTTGTACACCGGTGGCTCTCTCGCTTATTGCGCATTATTAGTGTTAGGACTTGTACAGGTCTCCAACGGTAGCCCTAACACTATCCATGGCTCCTCTTTGTAGTGCAGCCGTAAGCTTTACCTTGAGAAGCAGCTCAATCTCCTGTATCCGTTTTCGAGCACGCACACCCGCTTGCGGATTGAGTATCTCCCTCCAAAATTCTGTATCTTCTTGAAGAGCCTCTTTTTCCCTCCACAGTTGGTTGTATTCCGAGGGGCCATCTCGCTGTTCAAAGCAAACATGATACATGGCGCAATACACCTCCCATTCAGACGGACAGTCAATTCCCTCTCTCCTGAAAAGATATGGCCACATGTGCTCCCAGGTGCGACCAGAAATATACTCCGACAAACTCGTGCCCACCAGCCAATCCATGCTTCGTTTGTACTGGTGCTTCGGGTTCCTCAATACCGCTTCTCTCGTCACAGCAAATTGCGAGCAGCATGGTCCGGCTAGAATGTCTGGGACCTCGTTATCTGACATTCCGAAGTTTTGAACGAGCGCTGAATGCATGTATGGCTCCTCCTGCTTCAAAGCCTCCTGAGGCGTCTTGGTTGTATTGATCCAGTCGGGACATGCCTGTGTCCAGCTGACACGGAGATTGGCATACTGTCGACTCTGGACAACTTCCAAGTCGAGGTGTGAGAGAGTGAACAGCATGGATCGCTGCAGTACTCCTTCGATGTGCCACGGGTCCTCGTGCGGATGGATCATGATGGAGATATCTGGCAATTTATCGTAGAAGTCGTGGAAGTAAGTGTGGTATACAAGTGCCTCTCGTCCTTTTCCAGCCACTGGTGGATGGTATTCTGCCCCTGGTGCGTCAATCACGTAGCGTATGATGTTGAGGCTAGGAAGATCAAGCCTCGACGTCCAAGATATATCGTCGGCCTCAAGGCTGGCGATCACAAGGTTGACTGTTCTATTCGACATATAGACCGATTCACCGTACTCTGTCGAGGCATGTTTGTCGCTGCCTCTATTTGCCCTTATTCGACGATGATCTAGCGGGTTGTGATGCCACAGCTTGTGGCAAGACATCGATATTAGTTCTAGTGACAGATGGACGTTAGCAGGGAGGACTTGGCTTACTAGGAGGAAAGATGTACATATAATAGCCGGAAATACGACTCTCCTTTGCAGTAGCGACATGGTTCAGAGTCTATGGTACCTGTCGCACTGGAAGAGAGTTTACCCATCGGCGAATACGCATGATGCATCACTAAAGCGATGGATGAAAGGAAGCAGGAGACGGCAGAGAAAAATGATTGACCAGCGCGACATCAGCGCGACACGAGTGTTATCTTATCGGAAATCCTTGTCGCTTGAATATCCAATGCTTTCATTGGACTCTACTGATATGGTGTGAGGGACAAGAGCAGCAGCAGCAGGGGGCGAGGGGCAGAGCCGTAATCTCACCTATCTGCCTATCTGGCTGTCTGGTCACGCAACCGCGTCGCAAACAATGCAGAATGAATCCCGTGCATATCATGAGCGGCGCACTACTTCATGGTCTTCTGAAGTTCTGACAATGTAAGGCCAAGCAAGATTTGGTTAAGGCGGCCTCGTCTCTCATGTGTACTCCATGCTCCATGTGTGAATGCAGCAAAGCGCTACCCGCGCCTTGTGATCTAGTACCGACCTTCAATGCGCTCTGGCCAGGGTTCGATTCTTTGTAGTGGGTCAGTCTTTCGTTCTTCAATGCTGACAGCTATGGGAGTATATCGCGAACTGGTCGCCTGATCATTCGCCTTATGCAGTGTCTGGCCTCGGTAGCTCGATCTGCTCGAACGACATATGTGTGTACATACCTTACACAGGCAGAAACCTTCCATTTCAACCACAAAATAGCCCTGAAAGCCGTGGCTCTGATATTTTCCATGGAGGCCCCCAAGAATGTCAACCCTACAGTGCCTCGCGCACACAACCATAATTCGCAACACTGACACTTACATGTAGACCTACTGCCCGTTTTTGAACCAGACACGTCATTGCTGCCTCAGGTACCTTATTTTGGTGCCCACTAAAGCACCCCCACACAACTCCAGCTTCCATCCCCGCATCCGCAATCCGACCTGCATCTCCGCTTTCATTCCCAGACAGCGGCTAACAATATATGACCGCCATCGATCCCATATGAATCGCATCGACAATACCGCGCCGTCAGGGACCAATCCCATCAGAAGATGTCGAGTCCAATTCCTCGGCGAGCAGAGTCCGATCAACAGTGAGCCCAGTGGACGAGATCTAGGCTTCACCGGCCAGCTGGGCGGGCATTGGTATGCCGTGTACGGCGACACGCTCTGGAAGGAACCCTTCTATATGATACGCAATGGCATCTCGCGCATGACTGCCAACCCACTGAAAGTCGAGGATCTCCACGTTCGCCGCGACATGCCGCGACAGCATCAGTTCATCCCCTGGAACGCCGCTTGGGGCGAGAAGCAGAATTGGTTCCTGGGCGTGTCGTCAATTTTGGAAGTAGATGAGAAAACTGCTACCGGGGCTATTTTCTATCTTGTCACGAATGGCATAATGTCAGCTGATAGTAAGAGTATCGGTACTGGCATTGCAATGGTCAAAGTTGTGGGTGGTGTACCGACCATCACTAAGAGATTCGGTGATAGGGGGTACTGGTGGGACGCACGGGATAACGCTAGGTGGGGTGACGTCTCGACGTTCAAGGATCCACGATCTGAGTATATATATGCCTGGGGAGGAACGCCCGAGATTCTGAAGCACGACAAGGACAGGAAGAGTCTAGTCTTTCTGGCACGGGTCAAGGCCGAAGCGTGCTTCGATCTGAAGAGCTACGAGTACTGGTGGGGGCGTGAAAAGGGCTGGAGTACCAGAAATCTGGACCAGTTCGACCACGAGACGGCTGTCTGGGATGGCACCGGCCAAGGCCAGGTCGTCTGGAACGAGTACCTCGGTTGCTATATTCTCGTGCATCTAAGTCGGTCCCCATCCCATTCCTCCCCAGTAACAAGTGTGTGTCCGCTGACGCGTTGAATCGATAGCGTGTTGGGGTATTGGTCATGGTATAGTGCACTTGCGGACCGCACAGCAGCCAGAGGGTCCTTGGACTCCTGACGTTCGTGTGTTCCGGGATGAATCCATTGAAGGTGGTTTTGTCTATGCCGGGGTTGCGCACCCATACCTTGACCCGTCTGGAAAGACTCTGACGGTCTCGTGGACTAACAATAACCATATTCGCGTTGCTAAGATTGACTTTACTCAGGGTGGTGACATCAAGTCAAACGGTCTGAACACCGGATGTGTAGTGTCATAGTTCAGAGACGGCGGCCAAGGCAATTGGCCTAGGACATTATATGAAGATACAGGGAAGATGAAAAGGAGCAAACTGGCAGTGTACCTCGCTGCGGTGTAGTTGTAACCTTTCGCTTACAGAATACTGAATCGGCTATTGTAGCCAGGATCAATAGCCTAAGGTCCACCTTCAGCGCTGGCGCGTGCTTGGTTGTTATCCTGCCCAACAAGCCGAACAAGGAGCTCCTTGTCTGTCCGTTTCCACAGGGAAGCTCGGAGGAAAAGTAGCACAGCGTGCGCAAGACTATGACTATTGTCAGTGAAATGCCACAAAGGCACCGGAACACATGTGCACACTTACCCAAAGATGAAAAGAAAAACAAGATAACACCAAAACACAGGTTCTGCTCGCGCACGCCAAACATCGCAGTCTGGGTCGGCAGGACGCCTTGGATCGCTTCTCCAGGGCACATGACAGCCAAAGTTGTCCCGCTGCAAGAAGTTCTGCATGCCATGTAGACTTTGGAACAGGAAGTACAGGCCAGCAACGACATCGACTAAGATACCAGCTAGCCCACGAGGTGGTGTATCGCCAGCCCTGATGCGGATCAAGGTGAAAGCTGAGTGAATAATCGCTATGATGGACTGGTGCAGCATCGTTAGTCACAAGAGATGGATCCCTGTTCAATAGCGATGAACCCGGCAAAGGAGAGGCACGTACCCAACCCGCAGTAGAGGCGAAATAGTAGTTGAGTTCGTAAGGCGGGTAGTAGTCTCTAGGTCTATAGCTCACGATGATCATGGATGCAATCAGGAACACAACAGTGAAAGTTCCAGCAATGAGGGATGCCATGGTTGCCAGGACGAAGGACCGTTGGAGCAACACGGCTGGCACTCCGCCAGTCTCCCACTCGGCTGCCGCATCACGACGGGACCCCAGCAGAGGGGCCCTCTCTGACAGATTGTCGCTCATGATCAACAGTAGAGTCGCGTTGGCAAGTATGAAATACAAGATTCTAATGGAATTTAGGTGTTTTTTTGTTTACGATCCAACTGCAAGTCGACACCGAGAAAGCTGGTACTTAAGTTCTGGTGTATCATGCTGCCTAAATCTTCCTTGCAGAGGCCTTGGTCAGGCAGCAGAGTAGCACAAGACACGCTATCTCCTTAGCTGCAGTTGAGGATTCTGCCCCCTGTCGTCCAACCCCGCCATCTAGATCCATGTCGTGATGTGCTCAATGGTTTTGGCTGCAACCTAACACAACGCCGGAGGAAGAAGGAAGCACGGTACCGTGATGCTTGGGAATTATGTCCGATCATCATGAGCACACGGTCAGAGAGACCGCGATAACGCTGGCGAGCCTAGAACAAGTCCTCGTCGACTTGACCAGTGCCAATACCCGCGCTTTGCTCTCGCATGCTGCGGAGGACTTGCTGCAGCCACACCGCTGTGCCGAGGCAGCTGCTGTGCTTGCCCGCCTTCAGCAACTCAATCCTGCCACAGCAGGCCATTTTCGGCTGAAAGTTGACGCTCTCGCGGCCATTCCGCTCCGTATGGTCTGCTCGCCGAGACCGGATTTCGTACCTTCCTTCATCGCCGTGAGCTACTGTTGGCACTATCCAGAATGGCCCATCAGCCAACACGCGCAGCCCATCGCGCCAGGATGGCGTATCTCCCAGCCTATGGTGCATGCAGTTATGGGACACCGGCAAAATCCCGACGAGGGCATATGGATGGATCAGTTGTGCATCAACCAAGACGACGCAGAGGAGAAAATCACCCATATCGGCGCAATGAACATTATCTATCGGTCAGCCAGGCGCGTGCTGGTTTTACTCGAAGACGTCCAGCTTACCGCGGACGAGGCCAGTTCCGGCCTCGTTTATTCTGGCTTCTACGCAGATTTGTCCCGCCAGGTGGAAGAGCGTAACTTGGAGGGATCAGCAAGGGCAGAGTTTATAGAGTCCTACTTCCCTCAGCAAGTGCACCTACTACAGCTAGGGAGCAACCGGCATCTTGTTCTGGCTGTTAGGTCTTTTGCACTGAAGATGCTCGGCGCCCGGTGGTACTCACGTGCGTGGTGCGCTCACGAGAGTCGCACTGCGCCCCATTGCAAGGTCAACAATCCCTTGTTTCTATGCTACGCGCACGACGGGACGGTTCTGTCTTTTGAGTTCCGGTTTATCCTTTACTTGGCATACTACCTCTGCAAGTCCGAGCCACCAGAGGTACTCACCGGCGAGGCACTGGCCACCTCGCTGAGGAGCCCTGACCCGATGACTCTAAGACACCGCTGGTGGCGGATGACTCGCCTGTTACCTGAACGGGACAACAGTAGCTCACCGATGCAGCACCTTGTGAGCGTCTTGTCGTTTGGTTGCCAGAAGAAGGGCGACCTGGTGTCGATTGCGCTCAACACGTGGGAAATACCACTGCTCTATGACGGAGAGATCAACACGGTCGAGCACGCGATCTTGGTCTTTTCGCTGCTAACTATAGCTAGCGGTGACCTGACGCCTCTCACCATGAGTGGCAGCAAGCTCAGTCTTAACAATGGAGGCACCAATAACCAGATAGTCTCCTGGCTGGTTCATCCTCTACACGGTGTGCTTGACAGCCGGATGGCAATCACACTGCCTGACTCTATCACAGGTGTGACCCCAGAATATATTGAGCTTGATCTGCTGGTATTTACATCCTTACCGAGAGACGCTACGCCCGACTCCTTCCAGAAGGCGGCTACGCTTATTGAACTACACAGCCTGCTGGATCTTCACCGAGACCTCACTGCTACTGCAGATGGAGTTGTGCAGCAAACGGTGCAAAACATCTCTACGGCGATGGCCGAGCTGCAACCTAAGCGGCAAGATCTTCTTCAAACATTCCACCAGCGCTGGCTCGCTCTCGCTCTGGACTGCGGATTGGACTGGATACTGAGATTTGGCGACATCATGAAAGGAGAGTCTTGGGGAGATTGGGCATACGGCGGCATGGGTGCAAGGGCCGACTCGCGGCTCATCGCTGCTGCGTATTCTCTCTTGGCACTTTTTGACATGCATAAAGACACTGTTTCTCATCCACCCGGCTACGTGGACAAGGCCGTCAGGTTCTTGACGTGCGTCCTGGACCCAAGGCTGGTCTTCTTTACCACCTCTCCTCGTCGACTCCCGTTAGGGCCGGGACCCTTCGACTCGGCGATCATACCGACCGTCAGCAATCGATCTTGGGTCGCAGTGCCGACGGCTGTAGCACATCTCCCTTCGTGGCAAGAGCGTGCTTGGATTGTCGAGCCCTGGGACCAAGATGGCAACACTGAAGCCCTCGGTCCCCTCCTGACCTCAGACTTTGAGGACAGCAGGGTTCAAAGGGGCGATTGGGCGACTTCCTGGCAGCTAAAGAGGCGAGAGCGCATCTTTGGTTGCGATTTGCTGCCGTACACACTTTTGACAGGCAGTGAGGAGCAACTCATTTTGCTAAAGCAGCAGAGAGTGTATGGCGGACAGGACTACGACTGGGGAGCAGCCACCGAGGACCATTAATGTTTTATGACCACGGAAACTGCGCATATATTGTATGTTCCGTAGGTACCCTGAATGTACAAGGGATGAAAAGGCTCCAAAGCCTCACCGACGCCTAACCATCTGTAGGCACACCAGCCGGGTACCTTCCACCAACGACAGTGAACCTGTCTAGAACACTATCAATTGCAGCCAGATCCTCGGCTGTCAGTTCGACCTCCACACCATTCTCGCGCACTCGAGCCTCGGTCGTTGCGCCTGGAATGGGGATAAAGACCGGCATGCTCGGCTTCTTCGACAAGTTCTTAACCCACGCTATGGCAAGCTGAGCGGGGGTACACCCCTTCTCTTTAGCCAAGTTCTCGACCTGCTTCACGAGTTCGAGGTTGATGGCGAAGTTCTCTGGCTGGAAGCGGGGATAGTACCGCCTCAGATCACCTTCGGGCAAATCATCCAACGACTTGAATTGCCCGCCTAGCATTCCTTGGCCGATGGGAGAGTATCTAACTGTTGTGTGAGCGACACACGAGGTTGGGTGGGTAGTAGGATCAGAAGCGGCGGGGTGTCTTACGCGACTATCGGGATATTCAGCTCAGCACAAGCAGCAGCGACTCCGTTCTCCAAGACATGCGTGGCCCATAGACTGACTTCGACCTCAACAGCCACAATCTTGGTGATCTTCGCCGCGCGTCGAATGGTTGCGGCACCGACCTCACTCAATCCAATGCCTCCAATGATTCCCTTGTTTACATACTCAGTCTCAAGGTACTTGAGCGTCACCTCAAGGGGCACCTTGGGATCAACACGAGAGCACTCAAAGATATCGACCTTCTTGGTACCCTCTAGGTCCTTCAGGATCTTGTCGATACTCTTCTTGATACCCTCGGGCGAGCCGTCCGGCGACATGGTCGAGAAATCGAAGGCGCCTTTAACGCTCAGGACGACATCGTCGACGTCTTCTGGGTAGCGCTTGAAATAGGCGGCTAACAGGGTTTGTGTGTTCCGCTCCGGGGTACCGTAGTGGTCGCCTGCATTCCAGAAGGTGCTTCCAGATTCGAAAGCAGCCCGCATGGCACCGATGGCTTGCTCGTCAGAGATGGGAGGCACACGCGTGGCTAGACCTGTGATTTGTGTTAGGCAAGGATGCTGTGTGAGAGAAGGATACGAACCCATGAGCCCATAGCCGGTTGATCCTATCTGCTTGCCTACGAGCTGGGGCATGATGGTAAGAAACGAAGGGGTGTAGGAGGAAGCTTGAGGTGGTTATCGGAACTGAATGTGTCAAGTGATGAGGCTGGAATTGGTTCCACGTATCGAGGCTTTGGAGGTGAAAAGGGGCAATATGTGTTTGTCCGCCAGATGAGTAGATGCTGTTCTGCCAAATTTGTGTCAAGCTCATCGGGGAAAGGACATTATATGTGTATCTCTGTGTAAATATTTGTAACTGGCAGGTCTGTCGCGGACTCCCGGTGATGTGCTGCCCCAAACTCCGGTTCGATCGCGTACCTAGCTTACAATGTTGATTTCACGCTCAATCGTCTGAAGTTATTCCCAAAGTGGAAACACTTCTCTGAATCTGAAGTTATTCCCAAAGTGGAAACACTTCTCTGACTGGCTGTGTGCTAAAGGTTGTGCTTGCTAGTGTTACCGCTTTGGGAAGGACTTCTCTCATTGGCGAGATCTTCTTTCTCCTCTCCAATCGATCGTGATGCATGCTTTTTTGTCGACTAGTCTCAATGCGGATAAATGTCTCCCGAGTAGTAGTAAAACACTGTGCCGAAGATTGCGAGAATTGTCTTGTTCGTCATCTTAGTCTTGCCTTGGTATATGCTCTACATTAGCAGATGGTCAATATATAAATTATAATGGAAGTTCATAACCTCATCAATTACTCAAAGGCATCCATCGAATTTTGATCTGTATTAAAATCGAGCTTGCTGCTTGCGTCAGTACCCCATTCTCACAGAAGAATACCATAGCTTCTTAGACTCTGCGTCGTGAAGTGACCTAATCCAAGGAAACTGCATCAATCGTCGGTGCAGCCCTCCCCAATCTTGAACACCACTTGACCGGGCGGCGTCTTGGATGCTTGCTAGGAGCCAGTTGTCGTCACGCTCAGACACGACGGAGATGCCACCGAGAAACAGAACCCAAAGCCTGATATCCGAACCCACCTCGTCTAAGCCGGAACTGACGACGTCCTTGAGATGCTGTCCGACAAGTCCATATTGCAAGAAGCGGCGTCGGCCGATTTGCAGCAACAGAGTAGTCATCAACGCCGTCAGGGCGATATGGCAGACTGACTCTAGCTTGGTTCCCAACAATGGTCCGCCCATTGGTTGGAAGCGGACTAGCCGGTATCCGAAGGAAACTATGGCCTCCTGGAGAAAATGAGGGGCCATGCGGAAGCCTTGGTTAAAGAACGAGGTGACGTTGGCGACATCGAGGAGGACTTGCTGAAGGGATGGATGCATAACACTAAAACCCGAATAACACTCGCCGAAGCTTGCTGTCTCGACAAACCCGCACGATGCCATGTGCGAAGAAACGTGAGACATGTGATCTCGATAAAAGCACGTTGGCGTGCCGAAATGCAGTGCCACGTCCAAATCGGTCCTAAAAACGACTGTGTAAGAAGATAGAGTGGTAGCCCCTTTCTGGTAAGAGTACTTACTTGCATATCTTGACCATCAGCACGCTATCGTCCCCCAGTTTCAATATCCCTCCCCGTAGCTCTACCATTTTTTGAAGACCTTTCAAGTGGACTTCTGCCCTGCACTTTGCCCCGTTTAACAATTCCTGGACAACCATGAAATTGACGACGCTGATGTTGGTATTGGACAGTGCTTCAGGCGTCTCCAGGGACTGTTTCACCAGGATGACTGCTTTGGTGAGGTGGTATGCAGCCTCGGATGAAGCTACATCCCTCCCGAAGAAGAACTGGTTCAAGGTCGCCATTAGTGCAATAGAACAGTGATATGCTGGGCGAACTTGGATGTTAGCCGTCAATGATCTGGGTAACTACAAGGGTGGTCATACCAGTCTTGTTACTAAACAGTGTGGTCAACCAGCGAGAGTTGATCTGGTCTAGAGATTGACAAAGCTGCGGGGGATGGAGGCAATTCATGACCTCTGCAAAGACTGTCTCGTGTAAGCCCTAGCCATCCTCGACTTGCTTAGCAATACTGACACTGCTTGATAACATGCTGGCTCTGTGGTGTGGTGCTGACCGGGAGATGCAGCGGGAGAATCCCGTCCTCCCGCGGTCCGCAGGTCCAAGCTTGTTGTTGCGGTAGGTGACTGTCGGTCCCATTGTACCCGTTGTCCTGCAAGTCTGAGTCCTGCAAATCTGAAGCAGGTTCAGACGGTAGCAATTTAGCGCGGCGATTGTGCGTTTTGCCAACATTCTTTCCTTTCATGGCATGGCTACGAGCTCGCCTCCTCGTTGCAGGGTCGCTTTTTGTGCCATCTATAAAGCAGAAAGTCTTCGACATGGCTGACTGCTTTCCGACTTCCATTCCTGGGCTACATCATGCTGTTCCTCAGTTCCTTCATGACATAGGGTTTTCCCGTCGCTGAGCAACTCGAGAAGGATTCAAGGGGGACCGGTGTCGCAGAAGATGGCTAAGGTATCTTCACGTGATCTCCACTTTGCCAAGATCTCGGCCCGGATCGGATATAAGAGGACTCGTTGTCTCTGCTCCTTAAGCGGTTGGGACTTCATCTGAACATATTTATGAGCTGTATTCTCTCATCACTTACATCGCTATCTGGGTAGCCATAAAGTCTGATCATCAAGTTCCGCCCCAGAGCCTTCTCTTTAAGAGTCTAGTGAGTTGAAAGCGATCCTCCGGGTCTTCCCTGCCGATTAAACAGTCACGAAGCAGCTGACGTGGCCAATCGTCACTAAAACTCGGGGTATACGTCCCTAACAAAGAGATCAGACAGTCTAATCACGCACCAAAGGATGTGATACGGAGCCAGGACTTACGTGCGCCGAGCGAGAGGCATCTCTCTCCGAATCTTGCTAACAAGGTCGTGGTCGATGATGGCCGTCGCGATCTCCGGTTCATCGTCTTTTGCCCCAACGTCCGCCAGCACCACGCCCCATGGATCAACAATCATGCTATGTCCATAGCTCACTCTCTTCTCGTTGTGTCTACCTACCTGTCCCCGGCAGGATGAGTCACAGCCCGGTCGGAAATGAAGTCACTGGGCATCAGAAGAGGAGTCTTACTTACCTGCGCAGCTGCAATGACATATGACTGGGTCTCTATGGCCCTGGCGCGAAGTAATACCTCCCAGTGGGCTTTACCTGTTGGTACAGTGAAGGCGGAAGGGAATGTGAGGATGTCACACCCTTGATGCCTTAAAGCGAGACTGATTTCGGGGAATCGAAGCTGGGGCTGTCCGTCAGCATTGTCTTTGCCGTCCTGAATGCGCGGGAACTGTATGGACGGAGGGAAGCAGGTCCATCACAACATATTGACAGACGTCTATAAAGAGGGGACGACCGACATCAAAGCAAATGGAAGAAGCAACTCTTCCGACTGCAGTTGCGAAAGGCGGCAATATACTAGCACCCTTCTCAACCCAGCTATCGCAACCTCAAGTTAGCAACAATCGTCTTGGATGACAAGGCAAGAATCATGTCCGTAAAGGGCCAACATACTCGCTTTCCTTCAGGACGGGCCCAGCCTTGATGTCGACATCGAATAAGTGGAGTTTCTGGTATCGCTGGGTGATAGAGCCACGCTCGTCAATCCATAGAAGTGTGTTCTTCGCCTTGTCCGGACTCTCCCCGGGTTCGTGGACGCCCACATGTATAGGCAGGGCCGACCGGCGTGCTTCCTCGCATAGGCCTTGGACGAACTCGCTGTCATCGACCGACTTGACGAGGGCGACAGTCTCTTGTCCCGACCCGGCGATGTAGTCACTTGCTTCGGGCAGGAAGAGTGCCTGGTCAGGTCAGAGCTTCTTCTACACGGTGTGCAGTCACTGTCCACAGCTCTGGACAGAGGCTGAGTCACTCACTTTGGCGCCGGCTTGAACGGCTTTTCGGACCAGGATCCTGCACTGGCTGAGGTTGTGCACCATGCTGGCGGTGGCAGTCATCTGCCCTACTGCCTAGTGCCGTTACCGGAGTCAGCGGAGAACCGCGGGGTTAAGAAACATCAGTGATGCTGATGGTGAGTCTGGACTCATACCGCGAGCGCCATGTCTGCGCAGCCACTGTAGCACAAGAACACGATGTTTGATAGCGAATTAGGCGCTTTGTCAACAAAACACTACAAAGGTATTGTGTTGGCCGGGTTACTTTGTCGTTGGTATCAGGGAGAGACTACTGCAGTGGGAAGGTAAGACGACCAGAGCGGCAGAGCCGAGAGGTGACCCGCCGGAGCCCCGCCTTTCTCCGGGGCAAAATCCAAAACACTGCCGCTGAACGGCACTACCGACAAGAGTCATGCTGGCAAACCCAAGCAAGTCTCCAGTCAGCTATTGTGGCAGGGGAAAGGTCCAGCTATGCTGGCCAAAACAGACCCGTGTCTGGTTCTTACGTACAGACATACAATGGGGTCTGGTTGAGTAGCCGTGGCGCCGGAGGAGGCACATCATCCACGTTCTGCACGCCGCACCGCCGAAATGATGCATTTATGGGTCATCTTGAATCCTCGAGAGTCGATACCTAGACCTAGATAAGCAGGTACTACAAACCACCCCTTGTCGCCATGTGAAACCGGGATTCACATGATAAGAAGACTGTCCGGACACCTTCAACCACATACCGTACAACATCCCTTCAGAACAAGCCACACAAACCCTGATTGTAGCGCCATGTCCGACCCTGACTTCTTCATCTCAACGCCCCGACTCTACATCTCCTACCTAATCGCAGAAAACGACGCCCACTGCGACTTCCTGGTCGAGCTGTACAACTCGCCACCCTTCATCGCCTCTGTCGGCGGCAGACCAACCAGCATCACCACCCGCGAGTCGGCTCATATACAGCTCGCGGGCCGCTTCCGCGCCGAGCACGTCCGCAACGGCTACGGCACTTATCTAATCAGTCTGAGGCCGGACCCGGAGCACAACGCACACGCTGACAGCCCCTTGACATCTGCAACACCGATTGGCACTCTCTCACTTATGCGCGGCGAGGAGCCAAACTGCTACTCTGCACCGGATCTGGGATTTGCGATCTTGCCAGGGTATATGCGCAAGGGATATGCGAAGGAGGCGGCTGAGAGGGTAGTGCAGTATGCGCAGGAGGAGCTAGGGGTGGAGGACGTGCTTGGGCTGCATGACCCATCTAATGAAGCCTCTTATGCGGTGTTTCGGAGTCTAGGCTTTGAGAATCGGGGGTTGAGGGAGTTGAAGGTGTTTGGGGACGTCGTAGGACTTGTCTGGGCGAAGCCTGGTATGGCGGAGGATCTAAGTGTGTATGGATTACCGAGGGATGCACCTGACAAGGCTTAGATGCTTAGGTAGAGAGCAAAAGTCTTTGGTCGGGTTATCCAAATGCTCGCTAAGCTGCGGAACTTATACCTCCTGGACATTCTTGTCTCCCAGGGTAGGATCAACATGTTCGACAGTAGCCTCGACCTTCTCCGTCATAAGCTCCTTGACACCCCTCATAAATATGATGGCGACAATAGCCACGACCACGAAGGGTATAATACTCGCGTAAGCCAAGCGATACGCGTACGCGTACTGCCAGTGGCTCTCGTCCAAGGCAGCAGCCCAAACGCTGGGAGTTGCCCCTTCGACGCCCTTCAGGGAACCAGCCTCCAACGCCGCCAGCAGAGATGGGACGCTGGATTCGGGCAGTCCCGCAGCTACGGCGGCGGCACCGACGGCAGGCGCGTAGTGGCCCGTAATTCGTCCGCTGATGATGGCATTGAGCACGGCTGATCCCATGGCCCCGCCGATGGCACGGAAGGAAAACGCCATGCCGGTGGCTGTAGAGAGAAAGGCGTGCGGTGCGGTGTATTGAATGCAGGCGGGCAGCAGTGTCAGTGGTCCGGCTTGGCCAATGCCGGCGAGGACGTTGATACCGAGCTGGACGCTGCTCCAAGACGGTTTTATGGTGGAGTACAGAATGCATCTACTACGGTCAGGATATGTCTAGATGGGGATGAGAGCGGCTGCAACTGTCAACTTACACAATCAGGAATATCACGAATGTGACCAGCAGAGGCGATTTCAAGTCCTTGAAGCGCGTCGCGTACAACGAGATAACGAGCGGCAATACCAGAATTACGCATTGGTACGACTAGGAGCAGAAGTTAATACATTGCGCAATGCGTGGACCTGCGGATGAGTACATACCAACTGGCGGATGGATATATCCCATGAGTTGTCCGCAAAGCCGAGATTCAGCACTATCAGAGGTACGACGGAGTTGACAGCGCTGTAGAAGATCCAACCCTCGACTAGCAATCCGCAGTATCAGTAAATTTGCTCTGAAAGAAATCTTCAAAGGAAGGGATCTCGCTTACCTGCAAAGGCGAAGTTTGCGATGGCGAAGTTGAGATTGCTCTTGAAGAAGATGTGGGCTATAAGACCATCGTTACGACCCTTCCACTCTGTGGCACCTGTCAGTTCACCGGTTCATGCATCGCTTCCTAGAAGTAAAACTCACCGTAGATACCAAAAGCAACAAGCAACACCAAGCCTATGGTGAGAGGAGCGGCCACATGGGCGTTGGACCAGGCGTATGCTCCTCCAGCCCAATCGAGGCCAAGCAGGATTAGAGTGGCACTGCCGACGAAGAGCCCAGAGCCTATTGGGTCGCAAGCCCAGATGTAGTCCTTAAGAGACCTGGCTTGCCTGGTTAGTTTGCCCTCAAGTTGATAAGACGCCGAGGACTTACATCTTAGGATATTCGATGTTCTTAGAGGGCCAGTAGAATGCAAACATGCCGACCGATGTGAGGCCGTGGAAGATTGCCTGTGTCCAGAAAATCCAGCGCCAGCCGTCTGGGTTGGCGTTGGTCATGCCACCAGCACCCAAGGCACCGATCCTGTGGTTGAGAAGTAGGAATTAGCAACGGCTTGGGACTGCTGTCATGTTGTGTGGGTACAGGCAATACTAACAGGCCACCGACAGTTCCTCCCATACCCGCAAGACCCTGAGCTATGGGACGGTACTTCAGCGGCAGAATCTCGGAGGGAATCGCCTGAACAATGGAGATTGTTGACAGTGTTGTACCGATCAGAATGCCTCCTACGATCAACATGACCATTGAAGTCGCTTTTGCGGATATGACAGCGCCCACGAACGCCAGCAGTGGTGGCACGGTTGCGAGCATCTTGCGGTCAAGGACGTCGGACAAGCGTCCTACGATAGGGGAGAGGACGGCTTGCATAAGTAGTGGCCCCTGAGTAATGGTTAGACATGACAATCCAAGCATGGAAGACACAACACGTACTTGGATGATCCATCCGGCGAGCGGAGCATCACCGAGGTCTCGGATGATGAAAGCAATCACAGAGCCTGCTGCCACAACCACAAACACTTGTGCTGCCACGCTGTTGCTCTCGTCAGTGTCTGTCGTTCAAAGGGGCACAGTTGGTAGAAAACTAACGCGAAACAGGTGATGAATACCACCAACTAGACGTCGCGTCAATGTCAGCAAGTTTTTCACGCATTCAGGACTGTGATTAGCACCATACCCATGATCGCCAGGTTAGGTTAATGTGCACTGCGTCCTGAACGGCCTCTTGTTCAAGCGGCAACACGTTAATCTCTTTGTGATGATGATGGTGGTGGTCGCTGTGCTCGAGGCGGACCTCGGCGGCACCAGTCTTCTCGCTCACGTCGCCCGGAGTAGCCATGACTTCGACAATTGCTGTGCAGATATTGGGTAGAAGACACAGTGCTCTCGGCGAGGGAGACTGGGGATCGGGACCTCATATACGGCATGTGTGTCCAGGGCAGAAGCAGACTAACGTGCCTGCGTATTCTCCACATCATGAGCTGCAAGACTTGATGAACCATTGTTTTGACATGCAGCACGGAGTTTCTTCCTGTCTTCGCCTCCATAACCACGGCTATGATCTCCACTTCCCCACGTTTTAGTTCGGGAAGAGGCCCGTGAGGAGACTCGGCAGTGATGTTATTGGCGGTCCTTGTCACACCCTCAGTTGTATCATGCGGGGAACCTGGCTTGTCGGCAAAGCGTGTCAGGGTTCCAACTCCATTGCGTGGTCAACCTCAAAGTCTGGCTCAGCCTCCAGCACGCTCCGACACGGTGGCTCGTTCTAGGTCATTGGGTGGCTCTCTACCACTACTCTGGCAACACTAGCGTAGAGGCTCTGGGTTACCGAGAGATCCGAAAATGCCTGCACTGTGGTTGGGGTCACATGGCAGTAGCTCGCACAGATTTTCGGACATGGCAAGGACTCGGTACCAGTTTTAGGTCCTAATTTCGCTTATGACACGGTATGAATGCGAGTTCTCCTGTTGTCAATCTTGCTTGAGTGCCTAGGTAGTTCCGATTACACCTCGCGCTAAGAAAGATAAGAGTAAGACACAAGGACCAAGAAATGCTCGGATCGATGATCCGAGTCACGGCAGTTCGTAGGCCAGGACCAGCAAGTCATGTCCCAAGATTTAGGACTTGCTTAGTGAGTCAGTAGTCATCCAGTAGACAACGTAGTTGACGCCCTGAGCATCGTAATACGGCCTCAACGTCACAGTCTGGCCCCCAGCTAGAGCCGAGAAGAACAGAGCAGACGCACTAGTCCGCCTGAGTGATGACAGAAGAAGGGTAGGTGTCGTGCTAACAGAACCGCTGCGATAATCTCCACAGAGCACCACAGGTCCGTAAGCAACCGCGGCCAGCATCTTGTTGTCGTTTGCGGGCAACAGGCGGAATGTCATGGGAAGTGTGATATTCACCACATCTCCTGATGTCCATAACCTCGATATCGACGCATATGTGCCAGAGCTCGTACGGACCCTGGCGTTGACACCATTGATTGTGATGACGGCTCCGGATGTCCAAGCTGGAATCCGCACACGCAGAGTGAAGGTTCCCGACCCAGATATATGAAGTGAGGTAGTGTCGGACACCGGGAAAGTGGTTGTTTGCTCGACCGTGACATGTTTTTCGGCCCATTTCAGTACCGACGGAACGAAGAGGTTGACGTAGAGAGACGTCTCGTCGTGAAAGTAGATCGAGTCCATCAGTTTGGTATTAGTTTCAAGCGCTGTGCCTTGGCAACACCAAAACGAGTCATAATCAGTGCTCCAGTTCCCGCCTCCCCATGCCGGCCCAACGCCTCTTCGTCCACCCGGGTTGAGTGAGTTGAAGTAAGTGACATGGCCGTGACTATCCGCAGGATTCTGTTGTCCAATAAGCTGATTCATCAATGTCTGCTCGTAGTAATCGAAGTAAGTGGTGTTTTCAGGATTCGCCTGCCAAAGCTCTAGTGTAAGTTTGAGCATGTTGTACGAGTTGCAGGACTCTGCCGTGTCGTAGGTAAGGTAGCCGGATATGGCATCAGGTTGCCGGAAATGCTCTGCTTGACTGTTGCCGCCGATGGCGTAAGTGTGTGCCCTCACAGTTATACCCCAAGCATTGTGGGCAATTGCTTGATATGTCTGGTTTCCGGTTGCTTTGTACTCTCGAGCTGCGCCTATCCATTTTGGCACCTGAGTGTTTGCGTGTAGACCGTTCAGCTGGTCCTGTCCTGTGGAAAGAGGTCGGAGCACAGCGACGTGCTCGAATCTCTGAGCGACGGCAAGCCACCGAGAGTCACCCAGTTGTCCGTACATGTCTGTGAGGACCTCGCTCATACCGCCGAACTCGGTCTCGAGAACTTTCTGCATCTGGTTGAAGCTCAGCTTCTCCGTGCGCGCGTCTACCCAGGCACCCAGTGCTGACAAAACAGCCATCGAATTATTGTCCCCCACGAGCTTGTACACATCAAGTAGGCCTGCCATGAGCTTATGCAAGACATAGTAGGGAACGTTGCCGTTGCCAAGTGTCCCAGACTCGAGTTCGTCAAAGTCGGATTCCGGGAATCCCGACAGATACCCGTCGTTGAAGCCTAACGCCTTGTTGTTTGACTGCTATCTTCAGTGGGTTGAACCACAGGATACAAGAATTTGTGCTCGCGCATGGGTATATTCGTACCTGACACTTCTGAAGCTCTGCCACGAAGGTAACAGCGCGGTCTTTGCATGAATCGTCTCGCAACTGGGCGTAACATTGAGCCCATGCGGTGAGAAAATGACCCTGTACGTGACCACGAAAGGGAAAGCTAAGCAGAAGAGGGTTGTTAGTATTGGAAGGTCATGAGCTATGCAGTTCACAAATACCTTGGGGCATCCCAGCCACCGTTTGGTGTGGCATTCTTGGTACTGAGGTTGTGGTTCGAGCGGTAGACATATAACAGTCGGTCAATGTCCACGAATTTCAGGTAGGTTAGAGTGCGATTCTGGTTCTCGTGCCACCTGCCCTCACCAAGGGTTACTTGGCTCAGGTCAAAGGCATAGGCAGCCACGCCAGTGTCTGATTTGGCTGTTGTTGCAGCTTGAGCAGCTGCTAACCGCAAGGCAACTGCAAGCCATATAGTTAGAGCGCACAAAACACGGACCATATCGGCTTGAACTAGAGATATAGGATGATATTATTGAGCGGTAGTGGCCAGTTAAGACTGAAATGAGATCGAGTCAAGCCCCAAGTTGATGCGTGCCTATTTTCGAGACACAAGAGCATCTTAAATGTCAACTCGAGGTTCAGATGAGCATCTGAAAGTATTGTGACAACATGAATTGACCAGTCGTGGAGCACCTACAGTGGCCTCGGGGCGTTCATATACCGGTTTGCGGCGGAACTACACACGCTGCATTGGACTCAGACTTGGGTCATGTAGGTATGATAGAATGCTGATTGATGGACAATTATTTGCGGGTTAATGTAGCATTTATAGAGATCCTTCCATCTTCACTCTTTCGACAAGCACTCAGATGAAATCCTACACTGCCTTGTCGAGAGGCCGATGCAAGTTTGCCGCACCAATAAGACTCGCCGATGTCACATCACACTTTGCTACCATCTGCAGATCAATTCAGGAGCTTCGCGATTGACTTTGACTTTGTGACTGAACTGGTGCTGCGTGGCCAGGAGGAGCCATACATCACATACCTAGGTATGGGTCATTCAAAAAGAGAACTTGGAAGAGAAGTAAAGAGATGTTGCAGATCTGCTCTCCGAGGAGAAGACTGGGACTTTTTTGCATGCGTTCTATGAAGCTCCCGCGACTACTTCGAAGATTAGGCGACGAGATGATTAAAAGATTGAGAGACTAAACAACTAGAGTACTAGAGGCCAGACGATGAGACGATGAGACGAAACAGCCAGGTAGGTCGATAGGTGTACAGTGATGGCTCTTCCGTCGTTGTTGCTGAATCATCGGTACCGAACCGGTTAGATTGACCAATCATCTTACACGACTTTGGACCACGGGCAAATTATCAGCAGGGGGCCTCTGAAATGCGACGACTCGGAGCCGGGTCGGCTATATTTTGAACCTGTTTGACCACCATATATAGGTACGTTAGTTCTCTCCATAAAGAAGTGAGCAGCGCCATAGTACTGTATTCCTTTGTGATCGACCCTCTGCTCACTTATCCTGCAAGATGCGTGTAGATAAGAGCGTGGAGGCGGGCTTAGCTCTGATCGCCAAGGATAAGTCCAGAATCCTCGGTCTCAGCCATGGTAATCACACCAATATCCAACCCGGGGATTTCGTACCTAAAGGAGGTCAGGATGCTCCATTGCCTACCAGTACCATGCCTCGACCACAGTCTCTAACTAGTACCACAGACGCTACATCCCCACCGAAGCTCACCTATGCCGCCGCCTCGCCCTCAGCTACCTACCTCGTCATCTGTCTGGATCTCGACGGCCCGTTCCCGAATTTCAGCGTGTGCAGTCCTGCCCTCCACTGGCTGCAACCTGGTCTGAAGTCGACAGGCACAGATACCGAGCTGCTTTCCAAGGACCCCTTCGTGTGTGATTATGCGCCACCCGGGCCTCCACCGATTGGCAGCCCGCATCGATATGTGTATTTCTTGTATGAGCAGCCGGATGGGTTCGATGGGAGCAAGTATGCACCGCCTGGAGGGAAGGGGGTGGGAATCGGACCCCGAATGCGGTGGAGTCTGGATGATTGGGGGAAGGGGGTTGGATTAGGGCCGGTGCTAGCGGTGAATTATCACAGCAGTCAATAGAGCGGAATAGCTTCTTGCGAGTCGAGGTACGGTACGGGTAGTCCCAGATGCTCAATCCAGCTGAGAACCAGGGCGAAACGGAAGCGAGTCCAAGTTGGCGGGGTTTCCATGACATCTGAGAGCTGACAGGTGCCACTTACGCCGGCTGCCAGCTGCCAGCAAATTACGCCGACGCGGGGTAAACTCCCGTCCGTTCTGTTGGCCAAGCTGTGACGCGTGTTTGGGAGATCACCGTCACCACATGGCGTGGTCTTCGTCTCAATCTCCGTATTCTAGAGGCCCCCTTCCGTCTGGAGAGTGCAAATAGTTTGCTCAAGTCGGAGTCACCAAGGCATTCTATTCGATCGTGCTGCCATGCCTGCTGACCCAAGCGGCGCGTTCCTCGAATATCATGAGCCGGACGTCGTCAGCATTCTGACTTTGATCTCCTTCTTTATCCTACTGGCCGTCTCCGAATGGCTCTCGAACAAGATATTCCGCGCCGGACTGATTGGCCAGATCGTTGTCGGCCTTATATATGGCGTCCCTATCGCCAACATTCTAGCATTGGAATGGCAGGAGGCCTTTCTTGCCCTCGGCTATGTCGGTTTGATCCTCATAATTTTTGAAGGTATGGATGAATCACGACACTTCTGATCCAACTGTCCTGCGCAGGCTACCATTCTCGTGACTTCTGGCTGACAGGTCGCGTCTACTGCTCTAGGTGGTCTTACTATCCGTCTCGATCTCCTCCGACAGAACCTCATCCTTAGCATCCTCGCGGCCTTGCTGGGCGTCTTGGCGCCCATCTCGCTCTCTTTCGCCTTACTATACGCAGGCTTTGGCCATGGTACCAAGAACTCTCCTCGCTTTAGCTACGCAGTACACCACCGCTCGCACAGTTCATATGCTGACCGACTGTCGAAGCCCCGTTAGAAGCCTTCATTGTCGGTGTTGCCCTCTGCTCGACCTCTCTCGGCACTACGTTCGTCGTCATCAACAGCGCCTCGGCAAGCCGCGGCCTCGACTTCTCCCAGACCCGCATCGGCACCGTTCTCCTCAGCGCGGCCGTCCTCGATGACGTGTGCGGTCTCGTGCTTGTCAGTGTCATCCGCGAGCTGCGCGACATCGCGCCAAAGACAGGAGGAGGAAGCGGCGGGACTGCCAACCTGGGCTGGGTCATTGGGCGGCCTATTCTCGCCAGTGGCCTGATGGCTGCCCTGACCCCGACATTCGCGCACTTTGCCTTTAGGCCCTTGCTTCGACTGGGCTATGTGAGGAGCGGGCTTGCCAGGGACGGACATGCCTCCAATATCGTGATGATGGTGCTGGTTCTTTGTGCCTTTCTGGCCATTGCAGCCTATGCTGGTGCATCGGTGCTGTTTGGGTCTTTCTTGGCCGGCATGTTTCTTAGCATGCTCCGCGAACCTCAGACCGGGAAGGCGACCAGCGAAGCCGTTGGTGATAAGTCGTCGCCAATGTTCAGCCACACGTTCGAGAAGTACCTCGCTGATGTGCAGAGGTTTGTGCTTCAGCCCCTGTTCTTTGCCAGTGTTGGGTTTGCAATTCCATTTCTCGAACTGTGGACCGGCGAGGTGATCTGGAAGGGCATTGTGTTCAGCATCCTGATGGTGTGTGCAAAGCTCGTTGTTGGCCTCTGCGTCCCATTATGGGATCTTGCTGCGACCGCGAGTCGGGGAAAGGCTGCTTCGCTGTCCGGGGAGACTCTCGGTTGCAAGGGCATACTGGCCTCCACCTGGGCGCCAGCAACACTCCTGGGCACCGCTATGGTTTCTCGTGGGGAGATAGGGTTGATTATCGCTCAGATCGGCCTGAACGAAACGCCGTACCTAGGCCAGAAGGCCTTTGTCATTGCGATTTGGGCTATTGTACTAAACACCATCATTGGTCCTGTGTCTGCTGGGTTCTTGATCAAAACTGTTGGACAAAAGATTGCCGAACATCCTCGATGGGGCGTACGACCTTTGGAAGCCAAGAGGGAAAGTGGCCTCGAGCGAGATGTAGAACGTGTAGGCAGGTCTGCTGGCCACGTTCCACCGCGGTCAGCAGATCGTCCGGGCTCTGCGACATCGCAGGATAGGTGAGGGTCTTGCACGAGGCTTCGCAGGATTAACGCAGCCGGAACTTAGCGAGATGTAGGGTCATCGGACGTTCAGCCCTCAGATAGGTTGACCGGTCACCCAGGCCGCCCTGATATCACCTCAGCGGCGTCTTGCTCGCAGTGCGTTCAAGTTACTGTGCGTGGCCTGGTGCCGTGAATGCAGGTACAGGCCGTCGGAATTCAACTCCGTACCTCGAGTCGGCGTTACGCCGCCGCAACACACCCTTCTCGTCAGACGCAGACTGGACGGCCCGTTATTTCAAATGCTCGGGCCGATCTACAGAAGTCGTCCAGGGGCTACAAGCCGACTTTATGGACCAGATTGCATGGTTGCTGCTTTCGGAGGTGATCAACGCTGAGATGGCCCAGTGCGGAGCGGGTTTCCAACGGAGAGCTCATGCACGTGGAACCCCCGGCTCGGGACAACGGACGAAACTACTTCCAAGTCTCTCATTGACTGAATGAGTACAGGGTCCGTTTGCAATCTTGACCGCGCCGTGTGGCCTACTGAACGATATGTCACGTCTTCCGTGAGCCCCGGAGTACGGTCTTATGTAGGCGGCATACGGCGGCGAACCAGTCTATATCTCCCTTTGTCACATTGTATTGGCTCTCTCCTGGTTGTTTACATTCCAGCGTCGGCCTAGCTGGTCCGCTGTCGGGCCATTTCAGAGTCTCCAGGCCATCAAGGCCCTACCAAAGGCGCTTTTGCTGGACATGAGCAGGGGGACTGGCAGCTAAGCCCCTTACACCGGAACTCCGGGTAGTGCGATGCCACAAATGTGCTGTTGGCCATACATTGGCTATTTGTCGTCGATCTGAGCCCGGCACACCACTCCTCGTGGCCCCAGACTCGACAAGCTCGGCCTAGCTTAGTTTTGGCCGCAAGTGTCTGCGACAGTGAGCGCGCAATGAAAGATGGCTGCACCAAGGACGAGATGAAATGAAGATCAGACATAACATGACGAGTCTAAACTACATGGATACGACAAGAATAATTCGAATACTTGCTCCGTGGGCGGCGTGCGGCCAGTCATTATGGCATCACTGGCTCCCTCCTCACTCCCGACTCTATCGTAACCCTTCTTTTTTCCAGGTCGAGGCGGGGTGCTAAGATATGATGCACGCCCTCAAGCCATCTACAACAGAATCCCAACTCACTTCCCGTGCGCAGCGTGTTTAGCTGGCATGGGCAGCTTTTGCCTCGGACCTCTTCCTTGCTAAGCCACCCAGCTTCTCGGCAGCTGCTGATAGAGACCGAGGGTCTGCACCCTGGATCATGACCTGGCCATTCACAGCAACCTGCTTCCCCTCCTTGAAGAACAGAAAGGTCGGCATCGCTGTTACGCGGTATGTGGCAGCCGCATCCTGCACGTGGTCGACATTGACCTTTGCGAAGGCTAGCACGCCTGGAATGGAGTGTTTCGCGGCTAGACTCTGGAAGATTGGCGCGATAGTCTTACATGGCGGACACCAGTCGGCAAAGAAATCGACTGCCACGTAGGTGTTGGACGACAGGAGTGACTTCAGCTCGGCCGACGAGTTGACGTGATGGATCTTGTCGTCGCCGCCCATGGTTGCGAAGACTGCAAATCGGTTTTGCGGTAGCAAAATGGTCGATAATGTCGAGAGTCCAGAAAAGAGTGTTGCTTCCTTGCGCGACGTGGTTATGTCTCTTTGAGGTTGCCAGGTTGTCAGAGAGTGAACCTAGTGTGGTTGTCGAACGTTGGATGTGTGAAGCCAGGTCCTGTACAGACATGTCGCTTATGTTGGTTTGGTGATCGACTGGAACGTTCCGCAGCTGCGTAAGCGAACGGGCGCTAACCGTTTTTGGTATGGCCATGTCACTAACACGTGGGGCAGTTTTTGTGACGGAACGAAGTACACCTCTCTCAACTACGATCCCTCAACTTCCACCTTCGTTACCACAAGACGTCTGGTTCTGACAATGCGGCTAGCAACCGCATGGCATCTACCATGATCAACCTTCTCCGGCTCCCGTCTGTTAGGCCCGAAGATATGATGGGTCGGCCGCCAAGCCACTCCTGCCAACCCAACTCCACGAGCGTCGACGCGAACCAGACCAAACCCTACCTGCGGCCAACGAGACGAGCTTCCTACGAGCATATCAAAACGAATTATGGATTGGCTCATGGACTGTATTGGTTATGTGCCTTGATAAGCCGCTATCATCATCTCAGTCTGAAGATTGTGCAATCGCTCCGCCAGAGCTAAGTCCGGCGTCGATCCGAGCAGCTGGAACACCAAGTCCTCGAACGATTGCCGAGCCGAGCTTTACGCTTTTCTAAGCCTTGCTTCCGGCTTCGCTACAAGGACTGGGTTGTCAGGTCGCATCTGTCTCCTCAACACATGCTCCACGAACATCCCAATACCCGCTACCTTTGGGGCACTGGGAGGCTCGCTGTGCGGAAAGCGGTCATCTTGGCTAGATGACTCTACAGATATACAAGTCTCTTTGCTGTGTACACGGCCAGCGGCTTATGTATAAGTCTAGTACAGTCTCTCCGCATTTGTCACCAGAAACGCCTGTCCCAGCCATCCAGTCACGCGAATGAAATCTTCGGCCTTCTCGAGCAGCCCTATCAGTCGTGGGAGGTGGACTAGACATTTTCTCGGGTCTGTGTTTACTCTGAACCCAGCGAGCCTCTATTGTGTCCCCAAGAAAGCTGGCTCCGACGATTGACGCTGCTCAAGCATCGACCACCACGCGTCATATGCAAGGAGCAATCCATACACACAGGCTGAAGGGGTCGATTGGGTGCCGGAGTCAGATGCGCGTACGTGTGTTGTGTGGCGTCGGGCTGCCTTGGATTGGAGTCCTTCTGCGGAGCATATCCTATGCTACCGGAACTTTCTCGGACACAATACGACCGCAGTGTTGAGGATGCCTTCGGGTCCTCCATACAACACTTGCCGAGTATCTCTCCCCCTTCCTACCTTCGGCAATGACGAAGGTCAGGAGATGAGACTATGTATGCGGCACCGTATCCCCAGCACTGGCGAGTGGAATCGTCAACAAAGCTCCGCCGTGTATCAGGATTACCGGTACCACCGGGCCTTCTCCTCTCTGGTGATACAATACCTCGGAACCATGCAGTCTCATGGTTCGGGCTCCGAGGCTGTCTGCCCCCTCATGCGCGTTGGTTGAGTAGGATAGTCGGTCCTACTTGTACCACCGATGTGCCGTGCTGACTGCTGGGTGCTGAGGGAACGAGACAACTAAAGAATCTCTCCAGTCAGAAGTCGTCTAACTCGGACGATCGCGATGGACTGTCCATATCAGGTATCCAGTCATCAGCCCGGGGAAGACAGATATCGCATCTTTCCTGTCGTGTTTCCACGTTGTCCTCGTCAGTGGCCCTAGTTTGGGCCATGATCACCGCAAAGGGGAAGAAGACATGCCGCTCTTACTTTCAGCCAGTATTAGCCGGCCGTGTTCTGTGGTCGAGATTCTTACCCCGTCTCCCGGTACGCAACCTTCGCATACCACCTGTACCCCACCTTTCTCCAACCTCTGCATGTCGGCAAGTGCTGCCAAGCGTTCGCCTCCAACACGAATCCATGGGGTTCAAGTCGTCGACAGCTGTTCTATTAAGATGCCCTCGTTGCCATGCTTTGAGGTTGAGTTCTGTGATGCTGCCATTAGCTACTACAAAAAAGATCGATCAGTATCGTGACCAAGCCTTTATCCTCATCTCGTTGTCGCGCATGCCAACCACTTATTCGTTGCGCTATCCGTAACCCGAAAACATGACCTCTGTATTGCCAGACAAATACAATGATCCCGAGTATGAGAAGGCCCATCGGGAGACATTCGCACCGCCGCAGCGGAATCCCGTCAAACCAGTGCTGCCTCCGGGCGTTCGAGAGAGTGACTTCTCGCAAGCAATCCAAGATTTCATAGCTGTGGTCGGTGAGGGCAGTGTCTTCATCGGCGATGCCCTGTCCGACTATGTCGACCCGTATGATATCTGGGAGGCGGATGAACAGAAGAGGAAGATGCCGAGTGCTGCTGTCTGGTGAGGCCCAGTCGTCTTAACTTACTACTGTCTCCTTGCCCAAGAAGATTGTTGTCCGCCACACTAAAGATGTAATGCTGATGACAAGTAATGTATGGATTTAGTCCTGCGTCGACCGAAGAACTCCGCAGTGTTTTGCAAATTGCCAACAAATTTGCTATTCCCCTCTGGACCTTCAGCCGAGGCAAGAACCTGGGTTAGTGGCAGAAGCCCATATTACGTGCCACCATGTTGTGCTCTTGGCTGACCTGCCAGGCTACGGCGGTCCCGCGCCCCGAGTCAACGGATCCGTGGCTTTGGATTTGCACCGCATGAACAAGATCATCGAGGTCAACGACGAGTTTGCATATGCCGTGGTAGAGCCCGGGGTAAAGCTATCCCGCCCTGCGACGGTCATAACCCTGCTGACTCTTCATCCTAGGTCTCTTTCGCTGACCTTTATAATTACTGTGTCGAGCACCACTTGAAAGTGTGGCCAAGTACCGCGTCGTTAGGATGGGGCAGTGTCATGGGGAATGTACGCCGGTCCTCAAGTTGGGCAAACAGACAGGTCAAGTCGCTGACACTTCGGACAGACACTCGATCGCGGGATGGGGTTTGGCGCGCACTTCTCCCACCACCAGGTCATGGCCGGCATCGAAGTGATGCTTGCGGATGGCGACCTCGTCCGAACCGGCCAATGGGGCATCTCCAACTCGCAGTCCGCCTTCCTGTCCAAGTTTACATATGGGCCCTCGGTCGAAGGTCTGTTCCTGCAGAGCAATTTAGGTGTGGTGACGAAACTCTCTATCTGGCTGATGCCTCAGCCGGAGGCCTACATGTGTTGCAGCTTCAGCATGCCTGCTTTCGAGGATATTGAGGTCATGGTCGACACTTTTGGCCAGATGCGCCGCGACGGCACGCTACCGAACTGCGTGTGGATGGCCAGTGTCATCGAGAACCTTTGCATCAGCGGCCGGCGCGAGGACTTTTGGAAGGGAGAAGGACCGATCCCGCAATGGAGGGTAGCGGAACTGCAGAAAGAGCTGAATGTTGGCTACTGGCTCGCACGATGGGGTCTGTACGGTTCCAAGAGGATCGTCCAAGCACAGTTTGACCAGATCCAAGACGTCCTCCGCAAGGTAGCTCCATCAGGCGAGTTGAAGGGCGCCCTCTACACCGGAGAGAACGGAGGACTTCTGGACGCGGCTTCGGTCCCGCCAGAACACGGGCAAATGTTCGTCGGTCTTCCGAGTCTCTGGAGTTTGCCTCTGATAAATTGGCCGCTTCCCAGAGGGGGCAATGGAAAGGCCGCCCATGGCGATTACGCCCCATTGATCCCGTCGTCTGGGAAGATGGTCCTGGAGTGGATGCGCGTCAGCGCCCCGATATACGAGGCTGCCGGGATTGAGCTCATGTGTGACTTCTTCATGTACGAGCGGCACATTGTGGCAATGAACATGTTTACCTACGACCAGTTGGACGTCGAACAGGGGAAGCGAGTTCATGGCTTGTACCACGGCCTGTACCAAGAGGCCAAGAAACGTGGCTACGGCATGTATCGTGCACATGTCAACCACATGGGTGAGAAGTCAGCACCCATCATGAAGGGACTTGTCAGGGCTAACTACTGTGTTCAGATCTCATTGCAGACTTGAACGACCACGGTAACCACTCGTACAACAGGTTCGTGGAAAAGATCAAGGTACGCCCGAGAACCCCATACCTTTGAAGCTGCCAGATTATCTAAACGTGCTTCTGCCCAAACAGGACGCGATCGATCCCAATGGGATACTGGCGCCAGGAAAGCAAGGGATTTGGCCCAACAGATTCCGCCATCTGAGAGATGCCAGATCTTAGGAAGTTTTCCTTTCACGCAGGCCATTGAGGGATTGTCCGGTTACAGTCTGGCCGAACTTGGCCAGTTGTGTACAACCTGTATCGATGCTCCTTTAACGTGCAAATGATAGCATGCACCTCTGTCGGATGTGCACTTGTGCAGCTGTTATCAAGGCAGGGTTTAACTGCAACAGGAAGGTCGCGTCTTGCTCAGATTGGTTCACCGCGGCTTTGGGCCGGAAGTCGCCTGCCAAGACACTACCCGCCCCTCCCCCCAGAACCGAGTGCTCGTAAACGCGACGCCATGATGTAACCACTCAGCTGTGCTCTATCTATGCGCAGATCCTTTCATTGCCAGGGAAGTCAGTGTCATACAGTAATGTGCATTTCGCTTACACAGTAACTTGCCCTGCATGACAGGCATGCGTTGTTTGCGGGTATTTAAGGCATCGTCGCCCTATGTCGATGGTGTTGGACTACTCCACGCACACGCACGTCCATGTCGCGATTGCTCCAACCCAATTGACAGGCTCTGGGCACGAAGTTGACCCAGTTTCGTTGCCACGACTCACACGATGCACAAAGTCATGCAGAGCATCACCTCTGCCCCTAAAAGGGGCCGACTGTTCGCACCATGGCGACGTGTAGCTCTGACGGTGGCACAGCTTCTACTGTTCCTGGCGACGCCCGTCTCCTCTTCGCCCACATGCGGAGAGAATGAACCCAAGCTTGGCGCAGTGGCGTCGGAAAGCGCAGTGTGCAGCAGGATTGGCACCACGCTGCTTAAGGAGGGCGGCAATGCCGTCGACGCACTTGTCGGCACCGTCTTCTGCATCGGCGTAGTGGGCATGTACCACAGCGGTCTTGGTGGTGGCGGCTTCATGATTGTCCGGTCCAAGAACGGGAGCTATGAGTTCATCGACTTCCGCGAGACAGCACCTGCGGCCGCCTTTGAAGACATGTATGTTAACAATACTGACGCAAGCCTGTACGGCGGTCTGGCAAGGTGAGGGTCCCGAAGCTCAGCAACAAAATCGATCAACGTTCCGTCACTGACTCCCCACCCTAGCGGTGTTCCAGGCGAGCTGAGGGGCCTTGAATACGTGCACAAGCATTATGGCGTCCTTCCCTGGAAACGAGTGGTGCAGCCAGCGATCAAAACAGCAAGATACGGGTTCGAGGTCACGGCAGACCTCGTCCGATACATGAATTCGGTGACGCCAAACGGGAACTTCTTGACCGACGACCCGACGTGGGCGATAGACTTTGCCCCCGACGGTTACAGGGTGAGACTAGGAGAGACAATGACCAGGAAGCGATATGCAGACACGCTCGAGGTCATCGCAGAAGAAGGGGCAGATGCGTTTTATACAGGCGCCATCGCCAATGCCACCATCGCAACACTTCAGAAAGCCAATGGAACTATGACCCTGGATGACCTCAAGAACTACACTGTCGCTATCAGGAAGCCTGCTCAGATCACATACCGTGGCTACAAGCTGAGCAGCTGCAGCGCACCGGCAAGCGGCACGGTGGCCCTGAGTGCACTTAAGATCGTTGAAGGGTACTCGGACTTCGGGGACCCTGCATCCATCAACCTGACCACGCACCGCCTAGACGAGGCGATCCGCTTTGCATACGGCGAGCGTGGCAACCTTGGCGATCCCTCCTTCTCGTCGAAGTTGACAGCATATCAGGCCTCCATGTTGTCCGAGCAAACAGCAGCAGAGATCAGAGCAAAGATATCTGATTTCACCACCCAGAACGTGTCATGGTACGATCCTGGAGGTATCGAGTCGCTCGAGACACCTGGAACATCACATGTTGTGACGGCGGACCGGAGCGGAATGGCTGTGTCTCTCACGACGACTGTCAATCTCTTGTTCGGTTCCCAGCTCATGGTACCAGAGACGGGCGTCATACTCAATGACGAGATGAATGACTTCAGTACTCCCGGAGTTTCCAACGCCTTTGGTTACATCCCCAGTCCGTCCAACTTCATCCGGCCCGGCAAGCGGCCGCTCTCTAGTATATCGCCAACAATCATCGAGACCAGCGACGGCAAGCTCTACTTCGTCGTGGGAGCGGCCGGTGGCAGCCGCATCATCACGTCGACGATTCAGAACATCCATCATGTCCTCGACCAGAACATGACAGCTCCGCAAGCTCTGGCTCAACCACGGCTGCACGACCAGCTCGTGCCGAACCAGGTATCATTTGAGTACGCCTACGACAACAGCACCGTGGCGTACATGAAGTCGTTGGGCCACATCGTGTCCTGGGTGGCGCCCGGTCAGAGCACCGCCCAGGGAGTGAGACTGCTCTCAAACGGCACCTTTGAGGCCGCTGGGGAGCCGAGACAAGTCGCATCTGGAGGGTTTGCAGTGTAATGGCTCGGCGAATGTGCGCCCGCCCCGAGTCAATGCGAACAGGAGCCCGTGTCAGGCTTTCTCTCAACGGGGATAGAAGAAGATGTGACACATGTTACACATGGATGCATGATCATGACGGCGAAGACCGTCCAGAAACGCGTTGTGCTCAAGATCCATGGCGGTTCGGCGAAAATGGCAAAAACAGATGCCGGAACCCAGCATGTTTGAAGGACGAGGATGGTACTAAATTTTTCTGGCCCGGTGAGAAGAGGCGATGTGGCGCATGTTGCCAATACATGACCAACCACAATGCAGCACAACGACTAGTCCACGAAGATGGTGGTAGGGCGAGGAAAATCGTCAAGCCCGGTGACAAAGATGGATGTAAGAATCCCGCATGTGGACGGCCAGAGGGTGGAACCACGTTCCATGGCTTGAAGGAGAGGAGACGATGTCGCAAGTGCTACGCATTCAGTCGCCTACATGATGGACTGGAATGGAGCCCGCCGACGAAAAGGGGGGGGAAGTAGATCAAATGGCTAGCTACTAAGGTATGTCGCAGATAAACCTCAGATGAATGAACCATTACTGCTACCTTATAATAGTTCTAAGTGACCAAGCCTGTACCATCCTAAGCGATTTTTGACTTGGTAAAATTCGAGAGGTGCGAACCTTACCCACGACATGGCCACGACAGCTCGTATGGCGGATGGCTCCTCAGTGAGTTGGGGATCCGAGACTTTGCAAAATTCAACCCCTGCTGCTCTAGGCACCGCGGGCAGACAACATTCCGACCCCTTAACCTAGACTACCTACCTTAACTGACATCTGTCGCTAGAGACGGCAAACCTGACCCGGGCACACAGTCATCGTGTGCACGTATCGAAGCTTGCCCCCCTCGAGACGGAACTCGTGGCTGTCGGCGGCCATCATCATGTGCTCCCACACGCAGAGGACGCTGCAAGAGCCGACCGTCTCGTCTATCACATAGCGCCGGTGCGTGTTCGGCGCCTGGTTGTGATTGCTCGGGATACCCGGCTTGCAGGAGTCGGAAGCCTTGCCCTGCCCTGTGTACGCGGACCCCTCGAGGCGGGTGCAAGGAGTTCCCCAAGCCACCGCGTCTGCGGCGGTTGCGTTGCTCCACATGTCCAGATACGCGTCTGCAGTCTGTTGTAACAGAGTCCGGCTCACTCGCTTGTCCTCCGACAGCGTGCTCCAGTCCTCCTTCAGCACGTATTGAAGCGTCTTTGCCGCGTCGAATGCCCACGACCCGGTAGTTGACGCGACCGTGTCGATCAGGGTGATGACTGACGGGTTTACCGGGTCCTGACGGATCTGAGTCCCGATCACATATGGCTTGGGACCTGCTGTGCTGATGAGCTCCGTGAAGGTGGCGCATCCGGTCGTGTCGGCTATGGTGCGTTGATGGTCAATCTTCAATGGCGAGGCGAGCACACCCTTGGTGATGTCCGAGACTTTGTTGTTCTCCTGGTACGTGAAGTTGACTGCCAAGAGGCTCGACAGGCCGTCGAGCTTTCCAGCTGCCTGTGCAGCCACATATGCATCTGCTGCTGCGAGGAGGGAACTCCGGTCGCAGCTCGTTGCCAAGGGTGCACTATAGGCTAACGTGATGACGCCGAGACCTGCGATCAGGCGTGTAATCGACATCTTGGGTGCTTGCATCAGCCCGACAATTGTGCTTTCCAGAATGGTAGACTCGATCTCTTGCTGTAAGGTGATGCTGGAAGCCAATCTCAGGGCCGGCGAGGAACGAGTTAGATCTGATCGGACCGGACAGAGAGGTAAGGTCTCTGACCGCCCCTTTGTGAGCAATGTGGTAGGTGAGCCGTGGTGAGAACTGAGAGGCGGATAGCCACCAGGAGCACTGTAGTACACCGCCCAGAATTATTGATTGAAGACCCCGCAAGCTCATATATAGATGCTGGGCGCTCTTGGGATTCAGGGGGTCTCGGGGCCGTTCATTGTGATTCGGGTGTTCTGCCACATCTATTGGAAACCGTACGGGAGCAGCGCTAGAAGACCACAACACGCATATGCAGACAATGTATGTGATGTGTTGCGACACGCAAAGGAACTACCGGTCTATAAAAAAAGCCGTGCTTGTAAGTAACGGCTATGCATGGTTAATATAGATCAAAATTGGACGTTGGGTATAACACACCAGTTTCCCCAATGAACCCGCATTTGCAACCGTCAACCACCACCAGTACTCGGATACCCAGACCGGCAGAACTAGTGTGCTGCGAGCACAGGGTTCTTGGATCGGCAACTTGGAATGTGTCCCGGAAGCTGGTTGAGTCCGGGTCGGAGCTAAAAGAGGCAGACAGTGAGGAAGAACTATACAATCCAAGCTCCGCCACGGGCCTTTAGGCGGGAGTATTAACTGCCGGTTGAAGTTGGGGGTGGTCACTTGAAATACCCACCCCGACCACTCCGGAATAACAACTGTCTCTCGTCTTCATATGATTTGTACCTCCTAAGATGCACTCGATCTCAGCTCTCCTCCTTGTGCTAGTCCTGCCCCTGGCCATCGCCCAGGACGAGAACCTTCCGCAAGGACCGTGTGACCTCACCACGGATGAATGCGTTGAAGTCATCGACGGTAGCTCGTGCTATAACTCTGCCGTCCAGGCTGGAAATCAAACAGCGCTGATGACTTGCTTCCCTGGCGGCGAGAAACAGGTATGGATGTTGTCCCACATCGAATGACCCCCTAAGGTACCGAGCCGGCAACTGACCAAGTGCGATTACGCAGATCTGCAACTGCTACGGTTGTGACAGAAGCATGATAACTTACATCCTATCCCACAAGCTCTGTGGAGTAACGGACCGCTGAAAC
This sequence comes from Coniochaeta ligniaria NRRL 30616, assembly GCA_001879275.1. Taxonomy (NCBI): domain Eukaryota; kingdom Fungi; phylum Ascomycota; class Sordariomycetes; order Coniochaetales; family Coniochaetaceae; genus Coniochaeta; species Coniochaeta ligniaria. Next base: position 2,713,917 of record KV875100.1, on the reverse strand, counting down.
CATTGTCTGATGTGTTGTAGCGAGAACGCTCGCTGAGAGCAAAGTCTTATGGAACGATGCTTGGTTTGGAACACTGTTCGACGATTGTGCCGTGTGCCAGACGGGACTCAGGGTCCGGGTAGCAGATATCAGAAAGTGACATACAACATGGCTGTAGAACAAGTTGCGATAGACCTGTCTTCGAGGAGTGAGCTTGCTATCCTGTGACTAGCTCGCCCGATCTGAAATCTAGTCTTATTTGGCAGTGCACGCGTTATGTCCAGCTGCCACACACATTTGAAAAGAACATCAAGGGTAGGCTATGTGTACCTGGGCCTGGTGCTCGTATTGCTAGCGTCCTGGCATCTATTGTACCAAGTCTATCGGTCAGAATAACCCTAACCCTAGCCTTAATCATGAAGGGGAAGAGCAAAAGCATCCGGACTTTTCCTCCCTCAGTCGGTACTAGTAACAGTTTGCCGTCTCTAGCGACGCATGTCAGTCCAGGGGTCGTAATGTTCTCTGCCCGCGGTGCCAGACCCAAAATCGAAACCATCATCAATCCGTATGCCGGTGTTGTGTAGTCGATGCGTTGCTCAGCTGTATTTAAAGCAAGGGATGGCTTTTTCGTTGCATAGCGAAAGCTCATCGAAGTATAATCGCGTACAGGCACTGCATCCTTGTCCGCTTGTGACAGCTTCTTTAGGACTTCGTCGGCTTACGGTTGAGGTTAGCATCGGCTGTTTCACGTTGGTGGAGAGCACTGGAACGGTGAGAGAGATGGTCTGGAGCCTGGACTTTAGCGGCAACTTTGCTGATCTTTCCCACTTCCCCGCATTCTCCACGACATGTCTTACGTAGCCGATACCTTGGAACCACTCGTCGACACGGCATCAGCGAGGGACTGCCTTGATCCCATTCCTCTGAAGTACGCAACACAAAGTTACTTTCCTCACGGGATGACGTTGAAGCATCCCGTGATGTGGTGGTACGACGACTTCGTCATTCCGCGGGGATCCGCCTCCCTGCACTGCTCGTCTGCCCAACAAAATGGCTTCGACATCTCTCTCTCTCTTGTTGCCTGCTTCCATCTGGCACTGTCTAACTTCTTGATACCGAGCCACCAACGAAAAGAACGCCTTCATACATATCCGAAAATACCACCAAGAACCAGACAGCAATGATCAGCCCAACCTCAATCTCCAGTCTCGGCGGAGGCGGCGTCAAACCAATCCCAACCGTGATTCGTAGGTGTTGTTAGTCCTGCCCCCTCCAAATCATCCGCTGACGAGAGCACTCCCGTAGCCGCGCCCGAGTTCGAGAAAGTCCATTATGTGGGCAGCACTACCCTATGGGTTGCCTTTGCCGTGATGGTGCTTGCCTCTGCCGTCTTCGCCCTCATGTCGTGGAATATCCCCGTGTCCAAGCGCGTGTATCACGTCCTGACGACGCTGGTCACAATCATCGCCGCGCTGTCGTACTTTGCCATGGCGACCGGCGACGGTGTGTCCTATAAATGCGAAGAGACGACCGACTACCACGACCACATCCCCGACACCAGCCACACAGTGTGCCGTCAGATATATTGGGCGCGATATGTCGACTGGAGTCTGACGACGCCGCTGCTCTTGATCGAGCTCTGCCTCCTGGCCGGTGTAGACGGCGCCCACACCCTGATGGCCGTCGCGGCCAGTCTGATCATGGATCTGACCGGCTTGTTCGCCGCCTATGGAAACAACAACACGTTCCAGAAGTGGGGATGGTTTACGTTTGCTTGCCTGGCGTACGTCTTCGTCATCTGGCACGTTGCGTTGCACGGCTCCCGCGTAGTCCGTGCCAAGGGCGACAAGGTGGCGCGCCAGTTCGGCGGTCTGGCAGCCTTCATCTTTCTCCTCTGGACTATCTATCCGATGTGAGTGCCACCACTCGGCTACCGTGCATGGTATGTGTGTGAGATGTGCTGACAATCCGACCTCCAAGTGTCTGGGGCATTGCCGAGGGCGCCCACAGGACGAGTGTTGACACCGGCATCGTGGTCTACGCTGTGCTTGACATTCTTGTCAAGGTTGGCTTTGGCCTCTGGCTGCTCGTCATCCAGCGTCAGACCCCCGAGACGAATGTCGACCTTGACGGATACTGGTCGAACGGCCTGGCCTCTGAGGGCAGAATTCGGATTGGTGACCCGGACAACGCATAAATCGACGACCGGCCACACCAGTTGAGGTACTCCGCCAGACCCAACATGCCAGTTACGCGTGTCATTGGCGAGACCAGGCCACAGAGGAGAATGGTGAGTACTGGCATGATTGGACAACTGTGGGAATATGGATGTAAGCTGGACGGGGGATTTTGGCATTCTGTCGTGGTACAACCGACATGATGTCGACATAGGTGTCAGATGATACTAGGCGCTCCACTGCTTCAGGCGGCGATGGCTACAAGCACAAGATTGTCATCGAGATTGGAAAAGCTTCGTTAGCTTAAAATGCAACTTGTTCTTCACGTTTCTAGTGGCATGGTATCTATCACACACTGCAAGACGTGTGGGCAGTTCCCTTGCAGGATCTCGCCCGCACATGCTTGGACCCGTGACAAGCGTACGAGCTTGTGCAGGGAACATTCTCAATGTCTTTTCCAGTCTTACCTTAGACCTAGTGGCTCTATGTTGAACTTGTAAGCATTACCTATGTGCTTGCATACTCGGCAGTTGTAATTCGGAGAAGATGGCAGCAGTGTGTGGGTGGGCCAACCAGGGGACTCGGCAGTGTTTAAGAGACCGCATAGGTCGTGAGAGAAACACTCGACAGCACCCAATTTCAAGCGTATATATCTATCCAGAGTAAAGAAGTGGCCAGATGAAGTCATGAGAAACCGAACGCGAGCCCCCTTCAGCATAGCCATCATCGGCGGCGGCATCACTGGGCTGACACTCGCCATTGCTCTGCACAGGCGCAACGTCGACTGCACAGTCTACGAGCAAGCACCGTCGTTCAAGGAGATAGGGGCTGGCCTCGGCTTTCACCCGGGCGCGGTGCAAGCTTTGCGCCTATGTGACGAAGACATCTTCCGTGCCTTCGAGAAGGTATGCACCGTCAACAAGTGGGATTCAAAACGGCACGTATGGTTTGATGTCTTCGACGGCACTGCAGACGTGCCAGCAAATGAACTCGAACCTGCTTTCACGATTGTGCAGCCGCAAACTGGTGGTGGCTCTTGTCATCGTGCAAGATTTTTGGACAAGCTGGTAAAGCTTCTGCCCAAAGACAGAGACATAGCCAGGTTCGACAAACGACTGGAGAGAATTGAGGACGACGAGGGAGGATGCCTCATCACGTTCTGTGATGGCACCGTTGCGAGGGCAGATGCGGTCATTGGTTGTGATGGCATCAAGTCTCGTACGCGGGAGCTCATGCTCGGCGATGACAAGTTGACACAAGCAAAGTGCGGCTACAGCGGGAAGTACGCCTACCGCTGCCTCATACCGATGGCTGAGGCTATCGAAGCCTTGGGCGAGGAGAAGGCAGCCAACACATCTCTGTGGGTGAGTTTGTCTTGTCCTACAGCTTACTTACTACGCTCGATGGTCGCCAGAAGATACTGACCGCAAGGACAATGCATAAGATGGGCCCCAACTGCCACGCCCTGACATTTCCAGTCAGCCACGGGAATACATTGAACCTGGTTGCCTTTGTATCCGACAACAAACGTTGGCCTGACGAAGCGCGTCTGACACTGCCGGCGACGCGGGAGGAGATACTCCATGACTTCCGGGAGTTTGGACCCAACGTTTCCAGGCTGATAGCCATGATCGACGAGAAACCTGACCGGGTAAGAGGCACCAAGCAGCAGGGTAGCAGATGGGCCGAAGATTGCCACTTGCTGACGCGACAATAACACTCAGTGGGGACTTTTCGACCTTGCAGAACATCCCCTTCCGGGTTACTTCAGAGGCAGGATCTGCCTTGCAGGCGACGCAGCCCACGCCAGCACTCCTCACCATGGTGCTGGGGCTGGCGTGTCCATCGAAGACGTTGCGGTGCTCTCGACCCTGCTAGCTGATGAGTCGTTGCGGGGCCCGGAAGACCTCGAAGCCGTATTTGCGGCCTATGATGAGAGCCGGAGAGCCAGAACCCAGTGGCTTGTGCAGAGCAGCAGGCGCGCCGCGGACCTTTACGAGTGGCGGGATGCCAAGATTGGGAAGGATTATGATGGTATCTTGGGCGAGATAAATGCGAGACAGGCATACATTTGGAACCTGGACTTGCGAGCGGAACTTGATTCAGCGCGTGAAGGGTTGAAGCGGCGGTTGGCTAGCCGAAGTGGCAGCTAGAAACATAACAGATGAACTCGGTTTATATGTCATAACTCGCCTTCTAAATGATCACATCTTGCTTCTCAGCGACCGGGGCCACTTTGTTCTGCCGGCCACCAAACGGGTAAGCTTCCACTTCAGATATCGACCCGAGTGCCATCCAGCATCAAGACTTCCAACCGATTCATCCGGTTCCGCCTCACATGGCATGCCTCGGAAGAGCTTTCTCACCTCTTGCGACCATAGTCCGGCGAGGGTGCCGGCTTGTTGTCGAGGATCTTCTCGATCTCGTCTAGGACCTCGGGCGTCAGCTTGGGCAGGAGCTGCAGCGCCTTGCAGTTCTCGGCGATCTGCTCAGGCTTGGAGGCGCCGAGGATGACGGTGCTGACGTTCTCGTTCTTGATGCACCAGGCGATGCTGAGAGACGCAACAGTGCCGCCCAAGCGGGTGGCGACGTCGGTCAGCTTCCGGACCTTGGCGATCTTCTGCTGGCCCTCCTCTTCCTTGAGCGCTTTGATGGTGCTCTCGAAAAAGGCCTTGTTTGTGGCGAAGCGCGAATCCTCGGGAATGCCCTCGTTGTATTTGCCCGTGAGCAGGCCCGAGGCAAGCGGCGACCAGATGGTCGTGCCGTATCCGAATTGCTCGAAGATGGGGGCATACTCGACTTCGAATCGTTGGCGGTGGAAAGCTGTTACGAGGAAGTTAGACTGCGTTTCTTCCTCGGGAGCGAACCTGACCTAGGAAATGGGACATACCATTGTACTGTGGCTGCTCGACGACGGGGGCAATCAGATTGTACTTGTCGGCGATCAGAGTCGCTTCCATGATCTGAGTGGCCGACCACTCGCTCGTGCCCCAGTAGTAGGCCAGGTTCAGGTTGCGGATGACCTGTGTGAAGCCCTCGACGACCTCGCGCATGGGCGTGCCGACATCCGGGCGGTGAGCCAGGACAATGTCGACATACGGCTGTTGGAGGCGCTTGAGACTGGACTTGAGGCCCTCGACAACGTGCTTTCGGCTGAGACCGCGCGTGTTGGGCTCCTTGCGGCCGGTGCCGAAGAACACCTTGGTGCTCAGCACATACTCGTCGCGGGGCCATGCCAGCTCCTTGAGCGCCTGGCCCATCTCGACCTCGGACTGGCCATTCGCGTAGACCTCGGCCGTGTCGAAGAAGTTGATGCCGTGGTTCCACGCCGTCTCGAGGCACTCCTTCACGATGTTCCCCTTTTGAGATCCGCCGTATGTCAACCAACCGCCAAGAGAGAGCACCGAAACCTTGAGACCGGTGGGCCCCAGATGACGGAAGATCTGCCACGAGGTGTTAGGGTCTCGGACGGTTCAGAGAGCTGCTACGGTAGGCGACGGCTGGGCTCACCATATCCTTGGGATCGAACTTGGACTCGACGGCCGACATTGTGAATGTGCGTGCGGATCTGATTACAGAACTTGGACGGTCAATGGCTTGGCGAGATATATATATTCGGGAAGTTGCTCTGACTGCTTGCTTGAATGAAGATGTCGCGAGGAAAACCAGCATCAAGGAGCGACAGGACAGAATTTCGAGAAGCTGGAGGGGTGTCGCCAAAAAGATAAGGCGGAGACGGGAGATGATGGATCCATGACGAACAGCTTGCCGCCTTGGAGAATCCACGTTGTTACGTATTGGAAAAGGGAGACGGACGGTGATTGCGGGCGATGTCACGGCCTGCACGGACTTATCGCCGATGGATTGATTGTCAATGGCATCATTGATCGCTTCTTTTTAGCGCAATCGTCGCGGGGTCGTCGGTTCTCGGCAAGTACTTGGCAGGAACGTGGGGTTCGCAAGAACGGCACCTTCCACTCCCAGGCAAGAAACGCTATGTGTTTACGGCAAGTCCTCAGTTCCATGCTGATTCCGAAGAAGAAGCTCGACGCGGCAACAGAAGGAAGCCAGGAGGGCGTCTGAAATATTTGTCGATCTGACCTTGTGCGACGCAGCTTCCGCCGGCATGAAGTTGCACAAAGATGCGGCCCGCGAACGGGTTGACCGTATTGGTAAGCACCTTGTTGGATCTTCCTTCCCAATCGAGGCAGTCACGCGCCAGTCATGTGAACTGAGCTCAGGAGGAGACAGGGTTAGGGCTGTCATTCGGGGTTAGGGTTCGGCTTCTAGCTCGAGACCTCCACAAGGTGGAGTCTCTGCCTCCTTTAACACCTCAGTCATTAGTACCGACGTTCCTACATAAGGTAGGTAGGATCTCCGTATCCACGAAAGCACTTCCATTTCGGTTTGCGTTCCAGATCGTTATTTACTTGCCTGCTGTTGACTTGGCGTCTGGGATACGACGATGCGTGCTGCATAAAGGGTTGGAACAGTTGATATAAGCTCCTCATCTTGCAAAGAAATTACCTTTGAGGTTATCTCTCCAGCTCTAACTAACAGTCGGCTTAGAAAGCAGAAGGTGCGCACCTAGCCAGTGTCAGCCACCTAGTGCTGAATGGCGGAAGCTGACACAAACGAGGCGTGATACCGATCTCGGTATGGCGCCATCCTCGCGTCTCAGGTACAGTCCAGACCAAATCATGCATGGCATACTTGTTCTCTGTCACTTTTTTGATCAACGTCGATCCAGTACCGACTCCCGGTTGCACAGTCGTCACTTTCTTCCCGTTATTAATCGATATCTCGGAATATATGCCACTAGCACGCAATATGTCAGGTACCAGGTGAAGCTCAAGTGTGGGGTGCACATTGGCACCCTTGGGTTTTGTTTTACTAGATATATCCTCGTGGTGTGCTTCATTCGTCTGAACTCAGTTACTGCTCTATGCAAAGTAGCTCCTCAGTGATATCCAGTTTCCCCGGTTCTCTGAAAGTCTGAGCAATCATGTCGAGCATCTCTCTCTCTCAGATCGTTATTCCGACCTTTACCAAAGGCCTCAAGACACTAGACCACATCATCAACCGAGCGGAGCAGCATGCCAAAGAAAAGGGGTTGGACCCTAACGTCGAGTATCCCGGCGCGCGACTCGTCGAGGACATGAACCCCTTGACCTTCCAGGTCCAGAACGCTACGACCACCGTGCGCAAGACCCTTTCGAGGCTTACTGGGCAAGACATAGAGGCATGGACAGACGACGAGCGGACCATCGCCGACCTCCACAAGCGCATCGGCTTTGCACTGTCATTGCTGGAAAGCGTGGACGCGAAGCAGATTGATGACCGGGCCGATCATCAGGTTGAGTTGTAAGTGCTGCGTGTTGCTCTGGAGGTAGAGCAGTTATGACTACAGTCTTGCCTAGTGGCAAAGGGGGCCCGGCCTAGCATCATCTTTGATCCTTGTTGGCTAACGTAAAGTGCTTCATGGTCAAACAGGCCATTTGGAAACCAGATTTTGAAGCTCTCGGGGAAAGACACAGCGCTGAGCCAGGGGCTTCCGAATTTCTTCTTTCACCTGCAGACTGCTTATGCCATCCTCCGAGCCAAAGGCGTGCCAATCGGTAAGACAGACTACCTGTCCAGCTTCTTGGCCGAGTAGGAGCGTCACATGGGTACGACAGTGCTTGCGAGTGGACGAGTGGCAATACTCCATGCTGCGGCCCTTAGCGACCGTGGTGGCAACAGACCCCAGCTGCGGCCATTGTTATGTTGAATAGGGAAGCCGGTATGCTAGGGGTCGAGTCGGACAACATGCCTTCGCACCAGGGTTTAGCGACAGCCATAGATACCACTCAATAAAACGTGAACCACTGCACTCTGTAGGCGACTGGATTCTGTGCGATGATGCTATAATGTAGCAGTGTCATTCCCTTGTGCAGATTCGGCCACGATGGGCAGGTTCCATGTTCCATCCGATAGGTCTGCAAGACGCGGCGAATCCCTCCGTTTTGCCAATGGGGAACCGGAACGTCTGGCAGGCTGCTTCTCTGTTGTTGCTTGCCTAACCCCTAGCGGTCTAAGTTGGCCAGCGTGGGTTGCCCGAATACCCATCCTCGGTTCTACCCTTTTGGATACAACATGTGGTGTCTGCGAAACTCTTCACTAATATGTCTTTTTTGCCTATTAAGGCCCATGGCTACCGGTGGGCTCCGCCGGTTGATCTGACAACCAACTCTGCTCCTCGTCGAGTTGCTCAGATCGGCGCAAAGCTATGCTCTCGGACGTCTCATCTGCTGTTGGCTCGTGCTTGTATAACTCGATGTTGATGAACATGGCGAAGAGACCGATATCGTACGCTAGTCTCAGAGCACCAGCAACAACGAATGCGATCCAGAAGCGGTCACTGCCGGACAGGACACCGGTAACCGTGGGCCCGACGGTCGAAGCCAACGTCCGTAGAACGGCCGTGACGCCCATCACGGCCGTTCTCTCCTCGGGCTTCACCACGGCAGCTATGAGTGCCGCCCGAGGAGCCTGGTCCATGTTGTTGAGCCCGACACGCAGGAGTAACAGAGCGAATGTCAAGGCGACGCTCTGAGGGAATGGGAAGAGGAGCACCCCTGTCGAAGAGGGAATGTGTGTAAACACCATTGTGTTGACCAGCCCAATGTGTCGCGAGAGCGGCCCGGCTAAGATTGTCGAACACGAAGCGAGGAGGTAGCCGGTCGAAACAATACCTCCCAGCAACGATTTGGGCAGATGGAACTTCTGGTCCATGTAGTATGTCGTGAGGGGCATGCTTACCATGCCGTCTGCCAGGGAGTCCACCATGAGGAGGAACCAGAGGGCCAACATGATGTTTCTGGTCTGTGGCGAGATTTGAGCAACCCAGGCCGTGCGGACACTGGGCGATGTCTTGTTGTCGTGCATAACTTCATTGCCCTCGTCGTCGGAAGTGGACTGCTCAAGAAAAGGCTCGGCCTCGACAGTCTGTGGAGCAGCAACGGCCGCATCCTTCTTCAACTCGCACTTGGCGGATAGCAGCAGGCTCGCCAGTAGGTTAGCAGCGCCCGTGACGACATAGAGCCAGAAAGTTGCATGATAGGCGTCGAGAAGTGACCAGGACCGACTCTCGTGGAGCCACTCGATAGCCCGTCCGGAACAAACGGTGCCTACAGAGGAACCCAGACTTGACATGGTGACGTACCACACGAGCACATCGGCGCGTGTATTTGGGGTCGTCAACTCGGACATGGTGGACTCCTCGATGGCCCTGAAGGGACCAAAGTCTCCGCCGGTTGCGCTGATAACGCCGATGACCGCAGCGAGGAGGAGGACCCAGTAGTTTTCGCAGAGGGCAAACGTGGCTCCGGAGAGGATCATGAGGACCGAACCTGCTAACAGAGTGCGTCGCCGACCGACCTTGTCGGCCACGAGGGTGAGCAGCAGCGATAGGAGGACATCACCGGCCAGAGTGAGTGTCATGAACAGGCCAATGTGCTCGTCTGAGACATTGAGCTCGGCGAAGAAGAGAGCGAGGACGAGCGAGGTTGAGCCGTAGGCAAACATGCGGCAACATCGCGAAAGAATGAGGAGCCAAGCATCCGAACCAGTAGCATAAACGGAGCGCAGGCCTGATTCGCGATAGAGATGGCTGGCCAGTGTGGATGGCTTCATAATGTCTCGTCAAGCGGAATGATGTTAATATCCGCCACTCTTCAAGAAACTTCTCGGAAGACTTGCGAGGACGAAAAATATTGAAAGGATAACGATGACAGGAAAAAACGGACTGGATGGACGACGGAGCCGGCATTACCGCTCACACCCCGACACAGCCGGTGTCGGCGCGAATCAGGGCCGGCGTTGAGTCACCGGGTGTCGGATCGGACATACAGAACGGTGAGAAGTTAAAAACAAAAACAGGGCACTCAGCCGGTCACGACTCGCGATTTGTGGTCCATGGCGTGCTACGTCTGGCTACAAGGTTCGGAATCTGTGCCGCCGGTCGAGTGCGAAGACGGCTCATTCAGCACCAGGTTACGCTGTCGACTGAGTCTACACAGATTGTAATACCCTTGGGGGGGCGGGGACTCACAAGGCCAAATCCTCTGTTGCGGATGGAAGACGATGATGCTTGAAATAATGGATTGTAGGTATCGTTGACGGTGGCTACCTGCCAAAGACGGAAGTGGTAAGCAAGCACGCGATTACCCCGCCATGCCAAGCAAGGTGGGGTTAGAAAGTGGTCATAGCTCCCGAAGCTTTGGGATAGCTTCTCCTGCTTCTCAGTTCAATCCACAGCTCGACTTGTCGCCGATCAAAGAATACACCGCATTGTCTCAACCGGAAAACAAATTCCCCTTGGTATCGCACAGCCTGCCTGATGATGGTTCAGATGCAGAGCCTTATATCTTCCCCATCCGTTACCCGATATCTCGAACGCACGTTGACCAAGCCGTCAGACCCGTCCATCGGCCGCACAACCCACACTGATCTTCGCCGATGTTGTTGAGGTTGGTTGTATCCTGTGCGCAATGTTAGCCTATCGATATCCTTGGATTGGAAACCACTGTGCCGCATATACATACCATCGTGGCGTTCGAACTGCATAATGGAATCTGGCTGATCGTTCAAGTTTTGTTCAGAAAACCCAGGTATATCATCCGTCATGGATAAATACGACTCCGGATTCTCCGACATCACGTCCGACTGATCCAGCTCCGCGATCTCCGGACATGGTATGGCGACGGTCGGTGCCCCGGCTGACCGCCGATGCCTGACTGTCTTCTGAGAACACATCGCTGTGTGGCTGCTCGATGCGGCTCTCGCTCTGGCCGATATGGAGGACTTTCTCGTCTGATTCCATCGGTCTATTGCACCATCAATGATCCATCGCTCAAGGGCAGTTTCTGGGTTGGTTTCAGGGATGCTGAGGGTCTGCCACAGCGGAGCATCAAATGCTGATGGCCGAAAGGCATCAGCTGATCTTCACATACACAAGTCGTGTCGACCCAATGATGGGCTGGTGCTGCTTACCAGGGTTGAAGACGGTCGAATCGACGAATCTTATACGCACGCAGTTGCAAAGGGAAAGGACTCTGCACGGTACGCATGGGACCTCGGGGGAACACTATGAGCCGATTGCGATTAGTGTCGTGCAAGCTTCTGTGCCTCCTGCCCCAGTCTGGTGTTCGGTCGGTACCTTGATTTTGAGCATCCTGCATCGTAAGCATGCCCGCCGGCGTTGAACGTCATGGGCCTTCCCCTTATCACCCTCTGAGGAACTGGACGTCATTCTGGCGTGTGATGCTTGGGTGAAGGGCCCTCGAAGACACAAAGGTCGCGGTCGTCGGTACGACGCAATTCGTCTCTTTGCCCGAGTTCAAGCGGTTATGGACAGGTGGACCAATCGATGATAAAGCGTATTGGTCGTGCCCGACAATGGAAACAACTGGAGGCCCGGAACTTGTCACAACTCAACGGAAGAGTGGTGCTCCTTCTTGTACTCTGGGAGGCCCAAGCAGTACCTAGCAACGAGGATTCTCTGCTATGTCGACAACGCGCAGTAGGGTCGAATTTCGTGGCATGATTATGCTACAACTTAGGTTGCAGACATCACCCTGTCAGGTCCCATGGGCGGTTCCTGGATACATTGGAAGCTCTAGCCCGGTCTCCAGTTGCGTCATCTACGCAAGCCACGCTTGGTTCAGAGGCTGCCGATTCCCAGCTTTGCACGAACTGGAACATCAGGATATACTTTGGCAAGCGCATTTGTTCCGGTCTGACTTATGCAGTGCTTGTAGCGCCACATTTCAGCTCTTCAGGGACCTTTGCAACCGGCTGTTGCCGCTTCAATCTCAAACTTTACGGGTCTGGAGTCCTGCATCTGCAGCATGAGGCTCGAAAGACGTCGCTGCCGGCCCAGTGCAGCAAGCCACTGTTTTAGCTGCAGATCTTCTCATTCGGTGGACCAATCACGATGCCATTCGTGCACGTAACCAGCTGAACCGTTGTGCCCAGAGCTGCAAATTTTAATGGAAGTTCTGCAATTCGAACCCTCCAGATTTGCCGTCGGTCACTGTCAATGCACGCTGATGTCAGAGGCGTTCTTCCCCACCGGTGCGCACAGGCTTGCATCGCGAGACTCACCATTCCTGGGCAGCAAATGATACCGCTATTTCCTTTCTCAACATGCAGGCCAGCGGCCAACGTCTGCTTTATTTGTGATCAGATGATTTTGGCTCATACATGTCAGTTCTTGACAAGCTTTTTACTTGCACAGAGGCGAAGGCTCACTATGTCCTTGTTGCCATGGCTTTCCCCCAATTGCAGTTCTGGATGGAAGTCCACTAACGATGATGGCTTTCATTTTTTTCTGGACGCTACAAGCACTATCATGTTATAGCATGATTTGCCAACAGACATCGCAGGTACAGGCCGCCCAGCTTGCGCACTTGGCAGTCCTAACAAGAGCGATCCAGTCTTTCCTCGCTCAGATATTCCATTACAAGAGCCCCGCCTTCTTTGCTGTCCAAGTGGCTATGGCATCCATGAGGGCCGGTGATAGACAGTCGTAGGTCTCAAGCCCAAGCGTCTTGAACTTGCCACGAACTTCGTCCATGCGGTCCGGGCTGAAGCCCTGCTCGATGATGGACGAAACAAAAGCTGCAAACTGCGGTTCCTGCCATCCCTTCTCTTCGGAAAGCTCCGGATGCACGAAATCGAGCCCGGTAAAGGGGTGCTGTTTCTCGATTCGACCGAACAAGTGCACTCCACAGTCTTTGCAGGCGTGCCGTTGGATTGTTGCTTCCTTGTCGACGATGTGCAACTTGTCGGCCCCAGCGGTGACTTGCACTTGGTCCTTCGAAATGACGCCGACGATAGAGAAGAGTGCGCCAGCTGGCTTCCAGCACTTGGAGCATCCACAGGCGTGGTTGTGGGCTACATTCCCTCCCAGCGTGACTTCGACCGGATTCTTCTTGCAGTGGCAGTGCAGCTTGCCACCAGAGAATCCAGGATCACCCTTCGAGAGCCCTTGGTCGAGAAGAGGGTGTAGGGTGATTGACGACATGTTGAGGTTTAGGCTGGTGGATGGGTCGGTTTGTTTATCTTCGGAGTGGGAGTTGATATTGAAAGTTGTCAATAACCACCATTACGATTGTTCAGAAAGGAGTGTCGGACGTCTCTTTTATATCAAACCGATCGCAGTCACTACCAACTACCGGTGTAAGCTATATTTACCGACATCCCCGGATACCCCGAGACTCGTGCGGCGCTAAGACGAGGTACCCGCCAAGCACCAGGTCGGCCATATATTTTTGTCCTGCTCCGCAAATGTACTGATCCCTCAGAGCACTGCAATGCGGGCACAATCACGCCATTCCGTGCTCACTCTATCCATGGTTGTCTGTTCCTGTGCGGCCCGAGCTGGCTGTGTTTAATCACATAGAGCGGGAGAACTAGGGCGGGAGCTTTTTAGCCGAAGTCAAACTCCTCCGCTATCTCGGTCGTAACTCGTTGTTCATAGGTACTGCTATTGTCGTGTGTTTAGGCTTAAGAGTCTGGCTCAGGGCCACCGCTCTGTAGCATTGCAGTAGTACTCGAGTTGCAGAACAATGCTGCACACCCATAGATCATGGTACCGGCTTCCGGTCTTCGTCAGACGGTCAGACAACTGGACTGTGCTCTGAATGCTGTTGCTTCTCTACCAGCGAACACTTGGACCTTACGACTCAACTCAACCCCTCAATGTCCGCACTGTGTTTGGCGACAGCAACACACCAAGGAACATCTCTAGTCTATATGTGTATCTCAATCTGCAAGTCGTGGTAGTCTTAAGCAAGAACTGGCTGCTCAGTGGCCTTGAGCATCGTAAACTCCAGTCTTATCTCATCATTATTCAGGGCGTAGGACCAAGCATGGCAAAGGAACATATAGACTTACATACCGCAAAGTTAGGATTTTCTGCTCTACGTATAGACTCCAGCTAGACAATCTGAAGCCACTCGACCTGCCCAGTCTGTTGTATGGCGCCGATTTGCAAACTGTGGCAAGCCTTAAGGCATCACAACCATGGTTAACATTGAAGCATTGTAAAGTTCTCCCCAACCCTGTGGATGAGGTTGCCAGAACTCAGCGAGCTTGAAGGCATGTCCAAAAATGCCGTCAACCACGGATATCATGATACCAGATCTGTCTGCTAGGAAAAACAGACCTCACATGGCCATGATGCCCATTGTATGAAGGACCGTCTTATACGAATTCAGACTTAGTGATGCGAAAGTGACTTCATGCAAAAATTGTTTCTGGGCGTCAGCAAGTGGGTAGTCGGTTGTCTCGTTGAATCAAAGCTGCTGTCTATGCTACCTTGACGACATTGCTGACCCTCATGGCACATCTGTATTCAGCCATACCCTCCCCTTGACGAAGGATGGCTGAGATGTGTCAAATCCCGCGTCACTACCTCGGACGGGAAGTGAGAAGCATGGTAGGAAGTGAGACGCACACTTTATACATAGAGGTAGTCTTAGACAATGGTTTATTGTGAGTGGCTGCTTGTCGTCCCATCTTTTTGTCGTCAAAGGGGCATGTCAGTCTAGAAGCTTATGGATAGGATGCATGAGCTCTTTTCCTTTTGGAGTGAGTCACGTGCACGAAGAGGATGGCACAGCGAACCCTTGCCTGGAATCGAAGCGTGCGGCTGATCGCTAATGGCGCCAAGGAACAATAACACGGGAGTAGCTGCCTCCGTTCAGCTTAGCGCCAACGCTAGCGGCTCTCCTATCTTCTCGGTCTCCCGATGATAAGCAGCTCAGCTGAACGTCACCTGTTGTTCTTTAGACTCGTTGTTCTTCAACTTTCAGAGACGTCGACAAAAGGGGAAAATGTTGGCTCGCCGGTCCGACGCCACGAAGACACTCGTTTCTAATCCTGCTTTCGTGTGACACGGCGAATCATCCAGTCGTTTCACTACTATCTTTGTTGCCCCATCACCCGTTCCCTCTGCCTTCGGGTGCTTGGAGAGGCGGCAAGGCAATCTGGGGTGCTGGAAGCTGAGAAATGATGTCCGGATGGGACAACCGAGTGGCCAGGGGCAGGCGATGGGTCATGCTGGCTTCACTCGTGGTTCTTCTCGCTCTACTGCCAGCCATCGCCAGGGCCGACCCGACCTGGCCGTCATCCACTGACGAACTCGAGGAGATCATGTACCAGCTCAAAGCATTCCGAGGCCGTAGGTTTTCTGAGTAAGTGACGCCGTCGCACAATACAGATCCTGTCCCTAACCTCCATAGTACTGTCGACCCCTGCACAAATGAGGCATCGGGTCCCGGACGGCAGAATGCTGCCGAGTGGCTTCGTCTAGGCTTCCATGACATGGCCACAGCCAACGCTGCCGCCGGCATCGGTGGCCTAGACGGTTCGATACAGTACATGCTTGACAACGGTGAGAATCTTGGTCCGGGATTCAACACGACGCTCAGGTTCTTAGCCGGCTACCACTCGTCTCGAGCGAGCATATCCGATCTGATCGCACTTGGAGTCTATGTCTCGGTACGCTCCTGTGGCGGGCCGGTCATTCCTGTTCGAGGGGGGAGAGTTGACGCACTTGGGCCTGGCGATACCGGAGTGCCCCAGCCGGAGCACGATATTGCTCTCTTCCGCCAGCAGTTCGCCCGCATGGGTTTTACTCCAGAGGAGATGATCCAGGTCACAGCTTGCGGCCATACGCTCGGAGGCGTTCATAGCAATGAATTCCCGGAACTCGTGTCAGGGACCGAAGTGGGCAGTGACTCCACCGTTGCACTCTTCGATAACAAAGTCGTCACCGAGTATCTCGAAAGCAACACGTCAAACCCTCTTGTTGTCGGCCCAGCCGTTGCGCTTGGTAAGGACTCAGATCGTCGCATCTTCGACTCGGATGGCAATCTCACAGTCACAGCCATGATGGACCCTCCCACGTTCCAAGCTGTGTGCCAGAAGGTCCTGCAGAAAATGATCGAGGTGGTACCGGCTGGCGTCGTTTTGTCAGACCCCATCCTGCCATACACCGTCAAGCCAGTCGGTATGCAACTCACACTTGCGCAAGGAGCCGGCAGTATCCTGCTGACGGGCAACATACGCGTCCGCACGACTCACTTACCACGGTCAGAGATTCAAAATCTTGTGCTGACCTACAAGGACCGAGACGGCGGGGACAAGTGCGGGCATAGCTGTACAATCACCAGCACGCTCCTTGGCGGCGGTAGGGGGCTTGACGACACCTTCAGTGTGAGTACACACCTTGAAACTCCGTGTCGGGTGCATGCTCATGATTCGTAGTTCTTCCCGATCGAAGCGTCCGTCTCGGCTAGAACTGGCATCTCCTCCTTTATCATCACGATCAACTTGAAGAATGGAAGCAATCTTCATTTCACCAATAACGGCCAGTCGTTCCCTCTTCAGGATGCAGTGATGCTCATGCGCCCGCAGAGCTGCCTGATGCAGCACACGGGCGTGTTCAGTGCCACAGCTGCGATACGGAACGATCGCGGTGATCTCCCGACCACGCTGCTTGTCAGCTATAAAGCTCCACGCTTGGGTCTGCCCGTGCCGGGACTGCATAACATGACCATGTCCATGCGGAAGGGGCCTTGTGTGGGTCTATACACCCTGTATAGCGCTAACTGGACGATCCCAGGCGGTATTAGCTTTGCGTCGAGGATTGACATAATCAGCGGCGAAATGGGTAGCAACGACGCGGTTGCGGATGACTTCAACGATGCTGCCGAGCTGCCGGGAAGCTGTGCACCGTTTCAGGGCTCCTCTCGGTGTGAGGAAGTCATTCTTGGGACTACAGCAAACCCCACGACGACCGTTTCGAGCACAGATGTGGCCACTGTATCGTCTCCATCCCTACCGGAACCTATTCACAACAACGCTCAGAGCTCAGCTGAGGGCGAACTCCGCTTGGGCAAAGCGTTTTCCAGCTTCTTTCAGTATCTGACGAACTATATCGCTAACTTCTTCTTTGGGCAAGTCTCCTCACCTTACTTCTTCATTACCGTTCTAACATATATCTTGTAGGTATGACAGGTGGCAACTTGTTAATCATCAGCTGGGCAGAGTTACGTAGAGACTATTATTCTGCAGCATTTCTGCTTTGCGGTCTATGTCGACCACTATGAGTTCATATTACGAATAATGACCTTTATCTAGTATTATATTATAATTGAAGCCGTGCACCTTATACTATATTCTTGAGACCACCTTACAAGAAGTATCGTTGGTTCTTCGACTTGCGCTGTAACTTGACAAACTTCATCAATATCCTGGTAGGAAAGATACTGCTTAACTGTACCAACTAGCTTTGAAGTCATACCTCTATCTCACTCGGTCCGCGCTCCTGCTTCTAAAACAAACTCATATTCAATCATATGAACACGACCCACACTGAAGGTATCAACTACCTTTAGTCCACGTTCATGCCTCCGAACGTCCCTCCTTGAAATCGCTGATTCCGGCACGTGCTTAAATCCCCAGTCATCCGGCTTCTCCTTCTCCTCCCTAGCATATGCTTTATCAGAACTGATCACTAATATGAGATTTGACAGGGCTTCGTTTTTGACCGAGAGTTTCAGAGTCTCGATATCGATCGAACGAATCCTGTCAATGTTGATGGCAATTTTCGTTATTGGCCACAGGTCACTGTCGACTGACGCAACCTCCGGCTCAGATGGCGAGACGTTAATGGGCTGGTCAAAATAAATGATGTCCCGGTGCATCGACATATGGATCAGTGAAGTAAAGCCAGAAAGTGGGCCACGGAAAAGGACAGGACTGGCAGGGGACGTATTCTTCGTACCCGTGGCATCATCCGCAGAGTATATCTGATGTTGCTCGTTTACTCGAACTCTGATGAGACGAGCTTCATGAGCTTCACTGAACTGCGTTTCCAGGAGCGTGTTGGTCTGTGGCTGGCTTCCTGGGTTGGGAGAGCCTGTCTGGACGTAGATGGTGTCGACTATGGGATCTCCGGAGGAATCAGAAGCCCCAGCATTCCGATTTTGAGAACGAGACTTCGCAATGGTTTGACGCCGCCTGCATGAGCCGTGCCTTGGCCGAAGTTTGGAACGAGCCATGACCGAAAGCAATCGTCGTTTCTAGCGTCTGGTCAAGCTGTTTTTTTTTTTTATCTCTGTCCCGCATAAATAACTCCTTTCAATATCTTGAAACAGAATATAACTGTGCTGGGAGGACAGCCCTCTTTATACTCATTCAGCTCGTTTTTATTTGGCTGCTGGCATGAGTCCACAAGATAACGACACCATGGCACCTTCTTGAGAAGGACACACTCTCACGTGGCTGCCCATCCTTGGCTTCCAGCCATGCAAGTCCCTACGAACTAAGCTTCGCCTACTTGACTCTGCTATGAGGTCGAAAGATGGGAGCAAGCACTTTGGGACCAACTACAGCTCCTGAATATGCAAAGACCGCTATCAAAGCCAATGATGATGCAAACTACCGTATGCAACCACTTAAGACTCTGACTCACGTGCATATGCAGTCTGCCGACAAACGGGACAATCAAATAAACGGACAGCTGCCCCAACCCTCTTGGTCCCTCCACACCTCCCATAGGCATTCAGGCAGACAACGCACCTATGCATATGCCCAATGAAGACATTCATATTAGAAAATCGAGGGATCTGTTCTTCATCACGTGGAAGCGTGTTGGTTTCGCGGAGTCGCAAGCTGCCGCGTTACTTCAGTCCCCGCGATAAACGCGGTCTGGCTTGCCACCCACACTGGTTACGTATTGATCAGCCATTGGATTCTGATCTTTGAGGCCCAGCCAATGTTCTCGGTCATCGACACCCTCATGGCTGTAGATATCCGCACTTCCACCCCGCACTTCTTGCAGAAGCATGACGGCACGTCCAGCTTGAGAAATCACGTGTGTCGGAAAGCCGCTTTGCTAGTTAGGCAGAACTATCGAACCGTGTCCGGGAATGAGTCACAGCGCCGAGGGAGATACGCACGATGTGCTTCTCTGCCATGCCTTGGACGCCGTATGTCTCCTATGCGCAGACGAGCATCTCAGTTAGGTCTAGACAGAAAGCTGTGAAGGTATGCTGGCATTGCTGGTTATCTAACCTCGCGACCACCGCTCACTAGAATAAGTTAGGCTCGGCGCAACATATTAGACTAAGGCCCGAGATCGTAAATTTGCCGAGTGGGATGCGCACATATGTGCTATGACTGACGGCCACGAATCGTTGCAAGGAAAATTGACTCTTGAGCACGTGCTCCCAGTAGATCACCACAAGCTAACCGATAAGGACAACAAGGACAACACTGCCACAATGCTCTGAGTGAAGGCACTGGCCGTGGCACCGTCTATCGACGCTCCGTTCCCCTGACCACAAGGGTGAGCTGCACTACAAGAGGTGCTACCATTTCCTCCATCATCGCCACCGCCCTGGCTGGAACCACCAGTACTATACGTTGGTGGATTACCAGTGGCATTGCCGCCAAGATACCAGGACCCAATGTCGGTTAACCTGTTGTACGGGTCGAGCATAGCCGCGTTGGGTCCGACATTGGACAGGTCGGCCCGGAAAGATCCGAAGTAGGCGTAACGTTCAACAATGTCAGTGCTGTCTAGGTACTTGAGCGAGGCATTGAAGAATGCCTGGCTGGTTGTGAGATCCTGGTCATTATCTGCGTATTCCGTGATCCAAATGGGTTTGGAAAAGCTGGTGAAGTCTCGTGTTAGGCCCATCCGGATCCCTTAGTTGAACGGCGGGTGAACTCACGTCTTTGCAAATGACTCGACCCGATTCGTCAAGACGGACATGTTTCCGAAGGCATGGATCGGCACGAAATCGAACGAACAATTCTTTGTCTTGTCTCCCGTCTCATTACGGATCAGCGCAGTGCAGTTGTCCAAGAAGGGGACTGTCCAGTTGCCCGGGTCTCTTTGCGCGTTGACGACTGGCAGGCCAATCTTGATTCCCAGCTCCTGAAGAGGCAGGAAATTGTTGATCCACAGTCGCGCTGCGTCCTTCGGGGCAAGGTTGGACCCGCCATTACTCCAGGATAGGTCTGGCTGGTTGAAGCCTAGCACGTGGGTGATGTTGAGACCGTGATTAACGAGGGCGGTGATGTTGGCCAAGAAGGACGTGTCATTCACGTCGCCGGCGCCCTGTGACGATTGTGAGTATTCTCTAGTCTATTATCTCTCTCTCGCCGATAACATTCGGCCCAGGATTCGTGAGACATTAACGCCACGAAGGGACTTACCCAGTACATAGGAACGAACTCAAAGTCCTGCTGGGAAGTGGAGTTGAAAGCGTCAGACACTTTAAACATGTAGTTGTAGTACCACGTGAGCGGAGAACCAGCTTGCAGCCATATTGAATTGGCCGCCGCGTCTGGACTCTCGACAAAAACCAGGCCGCGCTTGGGATTTGGGCCAGCTGCTGCACACAGGGTCACACAGAGACTGAACGCAAGAAATGATGAGGAATTAAACATTGCTAAAGAGTGGCGACAGGCACGAAGCCGTATCTTCTATTATCGTGGAGTATTAACGAGGAGATGCCGTGCGACATCATCAGGAAAATATTGAATGGAAAGAGCATGGAGGTCGGAGAATCTCGTCGTACAACGTGAACACATGGACATCCTTTTCAGCTGAGGACATGGGAAACCTAGAGCATGTGGAAATTGAACAAGCGCCTAATATTCGATAGCGTGTACGCTAGTGGCAGTAGCCGTGCTGTTAGTGTGTTGTCAAGATGTTCTCCACATGGAGCAGCTAACACTAGGTTAGCTCAAAGAGACCCCTATCTGATAGGTAGGCATGTATGTGTACATAGCTGAGCTCTGTTTGAGCTATCAGCTGTGTATCGTCCCAAATAGAAGTACCCCAATCCATCAGAGACATCACTTCAGTAACGTACCAAAAGAGAAACCAGAACATACAAACAAGTCATAAACATGCTTGCCGAGGAAAGCAAAGTCGAGGGTAACATTTCAGCCGAAACAGTAACCAAGCGAGAACATCTGAAAGACACAGGATATCAGGCCAAAACAAGAAACAGCAAACGAGATACCGACAGATAGTGAAGAAATCGTCTTCAAATAGCAGCTCAGATCTGCCTTTACAACCAAGAGTAATGTTCACACATCAACAGGAAGACGCGTGACTGAAAGGAAGAAACAGAAAAGAGCGAGACTCCTGCGCAAGCTACCTTCACACTTCTTCATTGTGTGAAGCGGTAATCGTTTCGAACTCACTCTCTAGTTTCTTAAGGTCCATCTTTAGATCGTCATCGCCCCCAACCTCGCCCCTTGGTCTCGGTGCCGCAACAGCCTCTGCGACAGTCCTGAAGAGCTGTGTAGCCTCGATATCTTCCCCGTCGTAGGAGCGGGTGCCGACGGCGTCCACGCGCCATCCTGTTCTCTCAAAGCGCTGGACCACGTAGTCGGACATGCCGACAAAGCGGACCTGCAGGGATGGCCCGGAGTATTTCATCAGCTCGTCCATCAGGTTGCGCAGATGGGCGACGGCGGTGACATCGATGTGGTTCACCTTGGTGAAGTCAAGAATGATGAGACCAAGCGGTGGTAGAGAGGCGAAGTCAGATATGCTGGCTGCCTTGCGGAGGCGGGCAATGCGTTGCTCGCCCACAACAGACCAGTTGCGCTCGGCCTCGGTGCCGTGGACGCTGTTGTAGATCGGGGCGTGGTGGGTTTGGACAACATCCAGGACCTGTGTCCTCAAGCTGTAAGCATTGGCGAAGAAGAAGTTGTCGTTGAAACGGAATAGGCGCGTATCATCCTCCACAATGGCAGGAATACCGCGTGAGTCGTCGATGGCAAGCGCCAGCTCCGACCTCGGCTCCGTGCTCGCCGTTGTCATCCGCGTGAAGACCTGGCGCAACAGAAGATACACAATATTGAACCCAACTGAGGACGCAATGCCCACTTCAGTTGATACGAAGAGACAGACCCAAAAGGCGATCATGGAGGAGACAAAGTCGGCCAGCGACGACTTCCAGTAACGGTAGAAAGTCTGAGGGGGAGAAATAAGTGGCCACACGGCACAGATGATGATGGCCGCCAGGGTGGCCTTCGGGATCCAGTAAAGAGTGCCCACGAGCTTGTATATAGAGACGAGAACGACCGCGGTGGTGACGAATCCGGAAAGAGGCGACTTGACGTTGCAAGACGAGTTAACAGCCGTTCTCGACATGGCTCCGCCAACGCCCATAGCGTGAAAGAACGAGTTGGCGAAGTTGGTGAGGCCGAAGTAGCATAGTTCCTGGCTCTGGTCCGTCACGTAGTTGTTGCGCACGCCGAAGGCCCGGGCAATAGCAGTATGCTCAACGGCAGCGCCGATGAAGACGGCGATGCTGCGACTGGCCACGATCCCAATCAGCTCTGGGTTAGGCAAGCGAGGAGGCTCTTGGCCATTGGCCTTGACTTGCGCTACACCGAAAAGATACTTGCTAGGGTCGCCGCGGTTCTTGTTGACGGCGTAGCCCACGCCGGTGAAGAGGACCAGGCAGAGGAAGGCGCGTGTGATGGAAAGAAACCACAAGAACTTGTGCTTGCTCCATCTCTTGTACGCCTGGTCAAGCATGGTCAGCATCAAGATGCTGGTGAATCCGATGGCACAGGCATAGCCGTTGGCATTGGGTAGCTGCTTGAATATGTCATGAATCTGCCTGGCCGTTCCGTCTCCGATGTTGCTCTCGCCTAAAAGGGAGGGCATCTGGTTCAAGACGATAGTAATGGCCACGGCAGAGATGAAGCCCGAGAGTATAGGAAGTGAAATAAACTCGAGCAGGAACCCGAGTTTGAGAAAGCCCAGGATCATGCCATAGACGCCCATCATCAATGCCACGGCTGAGGCGATCTCCGATGGTGACCAGTCGTCCTGGAGGCCTTCCACAATCTCGGACGTTAGAAGGCCGATAAGAGATGTCGGTCCAGTTGACAGGTCTATATGATTATACTTGTTATCCTCACGATCGTCTCGCTGATGCGAATATAGAAGATCAGGAAGGTGCACCTGCCTTTTGTTGTGCCCATGAACGCGTAGAGCGAGGCAGGCAACCAGCTCGACATAAGACCATATTGCACTGGGATACTAGCGAGCTTGGCATACGACAGACCCTGGGGTATGAGCATGAGGCCGACTGTCAAGCCGGCGATGAGATCGTTCAACAGCCATTGGTAGCGGTATCGAGGCAACCAGCCCACGATGGGGACCTTGTCAATGACATACTTCACCGAAGCCGACGGCAGAGCCCGGGCGCCTTTGATGCCCAGGTCTACCGCCCGGTTCCAGTTCGCGTCGGTCTTGAGGTCGTGCTTGACTTCAGTAACAATCTTCATGATACAAGGGTGGTGATCTATGAGAGGGATGAGCTCGCCAGACGCGTGAAGGCGAACAGAGACTGTGCTATACGTCCAGATGTCCGAGTCTGTGTTGTGAGCAACTGTTCGGATGGCGGACTGGGCTATTAGTGATATATGTGCCAGTCAGCAAGCCAAACTGTGGCTAGAGACAGGTACTGTCGGTGTACCATCCGAACAGTATGTATACTGGGTGTGCACCCCATGAAACCTTCTCCACACCCCGCCTTTCCTCTGTCTTCTATGGCAGAACGAAGGTTTGCAAAAAATGGCCCCTCTACTGTGTAGAAATCTTAGGACACTGACTGAGTCGGGACCATAGAGCCATGACACTGCCATAGCGTCATCGTATCTTGTCAAGGCTCCTAGACAGCTAACGAGTGTAGATGTCCGTTAATACCTGGTTTATCCGGCTCAACCGCCCCTATGTTCTCGAGCGCAGCGGAAACATGAACCTCAATGTGATTTGGGTCTCATATCCGCTTGATTGTGCGAGAGCGTACAGGACATTGCTGCTACCTACAAGGTTGTCAGAGAGAGACAACCTGCTCAGCTTGCAGACATCTCGGTACTTCGGTGTTCGGGATCTGCTCTCTATATTTGGAGTGTACGCGTCTTGCAAGCGACCTGCTCAACTGGGAGAGTTCCAGCAACGACATGCATTCTGCATTGGGAGTCACAAGACATGGTTGGCTCACGCCGGCGAGGGTGTAGAGCTAACTCGAAAACGACGTTGATAAGACGTGTAAGAGATGCGGGGTATAGAGAAAGGGGCCAGACCAACCTCGACGAGATCGGTCAAAGCAGGGCAATACTGATCAACTATATGCAACCGCGAGGAAGGCGTATAGCAGGGAGGTCGTTGTGTGCTGTACTGAGTAATCAGTGTGTGATAGTCAGCGTCAGGGGTAGTGCCAAGCTGACGAGCGAATCGCAGAAGCGGGCTGTGTCGGTCGTGAGCGGCCACGACTAAATCCGGGACAAGGCCGAAGGGCATCGATCGCGAGTGCCCTCTGGTAGGCCACCCTTCTCGTGCAGCCACATGTGCCTAGGTAGCTTGCAAGCATCAGCGGAGGACTGCACCTGAGACGCACAGCCGCCGAACGAGCTGCGGGGTGAGCTTGCTCAAGGCCGACGACTGCATTCTAGCACCAGCACAGCCAGTTACAGCAAGGTCTGATCCTTGAGATATAGCTGGAGCCTGGCGGGTTGAGGTGTCTATCAGCGGATGAGGCAGACACCAAAGTGGCAAAGGGCGATCGGTTCGGCACACTAGTTCTCGTTAGACATAGGCGTGCTGTCGGAGTGCAGTACTACTGGTGGAGACGCGTAGAGGGAAAATCCGGGGTAAGACAAACGGCCTGAGCTTGGCTAACTCATCCATGCCGGTTTGAGCGACCCGAACAGCGACCACAGGATAATAGCTTGGGCCTCAACAATTTCCAGAATTGATGCAGGAGACTAGAGTTCGCCAAGGCCTTTGGAGGTCTGGAAGGACGATCATATCCAGAGGAGGGACACACAATACCCCGCATCAGCAAAGAAGCAAGTCGAAGAGGAGGGGTTGGCAGGTTGGAACAGTTTGATACTTGCCGGCAGTCTGGGTCGAGCATGTGCAAAGGACAGTCCAAGTCACGGCAACGAGAGACGGTCTGGTCAAGGTTGGAAAAGCCAAGGCGGCCATGGTAACAATTGCGCTCTTTCCCTAAGGTATGCAGCCAAGCATATCCATTACATGAGCTTGGCAACAGTATCTTACTGTCCCGTGATTGTTGTACGACATTGAGCAATGCCGGGTGATAGAGTTGCTGGACAGGCCAGATGCCTCGCGTGCGGTGGTTGGTCCAATTTTCTCCGTGTGCCAACTTGTTCAACCATCTGCGAACTACGCAGGGTCTGCCGAGGGCCATGCGAGCCAGGTGATTATGGCCAGCAACTTGAGCCCAGCTGCCGTCCAGAGCGCACCAGCAATGCCAAACGAGCTGTGCGCAAAGACCCCGCCGAGAATTGCTCCAACGAGGAGCATGATGGGTGCGCCCAGCCTGCGGTTTCGTTCGGCGTTGTTGAGTCCAAAGAGGTCCGGATCGGAGAACAGATCGCAGTATATGCTGGTCAGGACAACACTGGTGAGACTGTTGTACCTCAGGGCTCTGCTGGTGACCGCCTGGCCGCAGCTCTGGAAGGCGACCAGGGCGATGGGAAGCAGGACATTCCAGCTTATCTCCTCCTTGCCAACCGATGGCCCAAATGTCACGATTGCAGCTGCGATCATGGTGAGAAGCATCTGGACCAGGAATGAGGCGCAAAGGACCCACCGGCGTTTTGGCGAGAAATACCGGTGGAAGCGGCTGAAGAGGAAGGAGCCGAGGCAAAAGCAGCCAAGGGAGACACTCGATTTGATCCATCTCGTCGAGTCTCGTGGAGCAGCTAGGCCGAGGCCGATATAGACGGTGTTCCCTGGGCAGACACCTCAAATCAGTCTCGTGGGCCAGGAGAAGACGCGCCTACAGCGTCCGTGGGGATGCGAAGATCATACCGGTCTGCATGGAGACGAAAGAGCCCCAGATGGAGATGGAGGCGCTGTCGAGCAGGCCTGTGACAAGGTAACACAGCACGAGAATGATATCAGCCTTTTCGCGCTTCACGTTGACCGTCATGAACCGTCGTAACCTGACTAGCAGCGACTCCGAAGACGGCTTTCGCAGCAGCGGCATCTGCTCGCCAGCTCCCAATCCATCCTCCGGGTTCGAAGCTGGCACGGTGCCGTATCCGTTCGGGCTGCTCATCGTGACAATGTCGGACGTGGAGGACAGAGAGAAGTGCGGAGAGGGTCAAGCAGGCAGTTGTTCGTCCTGTGATTGTGGTCGGTTCGTGTGTCGGTGACTGGGGGTCAATTGATCAGCTGGGATCACTTCGTCACATCAGACTCGACACGGATGCGTCAATGGGTTCACCTCAAGCTTCCCAACGGCGAAGATGAGGACGTGGAATAACAACGAACTTTATAACAAAATTATGCCAAACAGAACAAAAGATTGCCGAGACCGGAAGCTGAGTACCTGGTAGGAAGCGGAAAGCTCCGACTCGTTCACATGCCTCTGGAAACTTGGGTAGTCGGCGAAAGTCGGGTAGGAACGGACCCTGGTCGACTACGAAGAAGTCGTACCATTTTCCTTTTCTGTCTTGATGGCGACCACGGAGTCGCGGACCAAAGTGCTCAAAAGGGAACAAAGCCCAGCGGCGACGCTGACGTCAGACTTAGCAGCACCCTGGCAGCTGACGAGGGAAGCGCCAGCTGGCGACGTCGGCAGGAAGGCGTCATGTCCCTTTTCGGTTAAGCGTCGTCCGGTGGGCTCGCTCCATCCTATCCGTGACTTCCAGGTTCTTCACGGTTCATCGATTACCAGCACCAACAACAACAAGCTGGAATTCGCACATGAATGCAACCACACCTTTTGTACACCAAGTCCCTGCAAGTAAGTGAATGCGGCGCGAAGCTTGGTTCGTGTGAAACATGGGTCCGAACCAAGCGACGGGCATCGCTCGGCATGTAGACCCGTCGGCTTTGCGGGGGAGGGTGGCGCTCCCGCGCTCATTGCGGGGATATTGCGGAGATCGACAGGTTGTCGATTCGGCCTCATGTCGCCAAGACAACATGTGGTTGCAATCCTCGCAACTCGCAACTCGCAAGTGCTGGCTGTGTTTGTCCATTGTCTCCGTGACGATGTTTGGACCGGTTCAGACCAGTGGCTAGGTCAGCAACTGGCCACCGTATCTCGGTATCAACATGGTATAAAGCTAACGCAGCGCTTTGCTGCAGCTGACGTTGATGTGCCATCCTCCTTCGTCCCATTCAAGAGAGTCCAGAGGGGTGTGGAACCCTGTATTGCATATTTCTGATATCAAGACGTTCATGCCATATTGCTGCATATTCTTAAATCTGCGCTCCGAGTCATCGGTTCTGCTTCAAGATGCAGCCTGGCCAGAGCGTGTATGCGGCATCCCGCCTGCTTCTACTCGGTGCAGCACTCTGGCAGCCATGTCTTGCGGTGCCTGTCGAGGACAGCCCTCGCCAGCGCCTGTTGTTGGGCCTTGATCTGCCACCAAAGTATAGATCAGACTCGGCCAAGGCGCCTCCATACACCCCGGATCACAAAGACCCGTATGACCATGCCGTCGACCCCGTGACTGACAAACTCGATCCGCTGCCCTGGCGGAACGGGCTCGGCGCTTCTGTGCTAGGACCCTGGAACAAGGAACGTGCCAAACAGAGTCCGGACCTAGTACGCATTACCTTTTTATATATTTTCGGATTATTAAAGGAAGAGAAGGGACATACTAACTGTTTTAAAGGTGCGGCCACCTAGCACTGATCATGGCAACCTCGCCAACATGCGATGGAGCTTTACTGATTCCCATATCAGAATCGAGGTAAGACGTCTTGTGCCTTGAGGAACGACCTGGCTAGTGCGGCTGGGCGATGACACAGAGAGCTGACCGCCGTGATACTGGTCTCAGGAGGGCGGCTGGACGCGCCAGACAACCATCCGCGAGCTCCCGACCAGCGTGGAGCTAGCGGGCGTCAACATGCGGCTCGATGAAGGCGTGATCCGGGAGCTGCACTGGCACAAAGAGGCCGAGTGGGCGTACGGTGAGAAGCCCCTAGACGGCACCAATCCTATTAATCGATGCTGATGCTCAGTTTCTAGTTCTTGAGGGCAGCGTCCGTATCACGGCACTGGACTATGAAGGCGGCAACTTCATAGACGATCTCGAGAAGGGCGATCTGTGGTACTTCCCTAGCGGCGTCCCTCACTCACTGCAGGGACTCAGTCCCAACGGCTCCGAATTCCTCTTGATCTTCGACGACGGCCATTTCTCGGAGGAATCGACGTTTATCTTGACAGACTGGTTCGGTGGGTTGCCCTGCTATGCTGAAAATCCGCGGCACTTCCTTCAATGTTCTACTGTACGAGGCACTAACTGTCAACAGCGCATACACCGAGGTCGGTAATCGCCAAAAACTTCCATCTGGCCCCAGAAGTCTTTGCACACGTACCGGCTGGGGAGAAGTACATCTTCCAGGGCTCCAAGCCTGGCAGCATCGACGATGAGCGGCCGCATGGCAAGGGCGTCAAGAAGTCAAAGTACCAGTTCACACACAAGATGCTTGCGCAGAAACCCAAACTCACCAGTGGTGGAGAAGTATGTAGATGCCAGATTCTGAGAGCTTCCTGTTAAATACTAGATATAGAGGACTGACATCACTGGCAATGCAGGTCCGCATCACCGACTCGAAGAACTTCCCCATCTCCAAGACCGTTGCCGCTGCGCACGTGCTGATTGAGCCCGGTGCACTCCGTGAAATGCACTGGCACCCCAATGCCGACGAATGGAGCTTTTTCATCAGGGGGCGAGCCCGCGTGACAATCTTCGCCGCCGAGGGGCAGGCCCGGACCTTCGACTACGTCCCCGGTGATGTCGGCATCGTACCCAAGAACATGGGGCACTTTGTCGAGAACATAGGCGATGAGCCGCTTGAGATGCTCGAAGTGTTCCGCGCCGACGAGTTCAGGGACTTTTCGCTGTTCCAGTGGCTGGGCGAAACGCCGCGGAGGATGGTCGTCGACCACCTCTTCGCCGGCGACAAGGCGAACGGCGAGAAGTTCTGGAAGAAGGTACAGGATGCTGAGAAGGACGAAGTTACACTGCCTGGAGACAACGAGGCGCAGACGCCGAAGAATACAAGCGATGACCTCTAGTTGTGTGCGACCGAGTCGAGTGTTTGGCGCGCGTTTCCCTTCATGTGCAATCAGCTGTGTGGCTCTGTTTCATACTGTTTAGGAATTTGTAGCACTATTTAGGAGGAACGATAGTACTTCTCATCTCAGAAACAAGCCGAGACATCAAGCCTAACCAGAACAATGCACCTTTTACTCCTGCAGGCCATGATGAAGCATGGAGCCAACACAGCGAGGAAGTCGAAACACGATGGATGGCGTCGATCCCGCCCTCTCTTCAGACGACGTCGATTCCGACAACTCTCTCTCACGTCCACAGAACATTGTCCTCGACAATTGCGATGTCCTTAACCGGGATTTGACCGACGGAGACGGCTATTCCTTGAGAGACGACCAGGACTCTAGCTTGCCTTTTACAGACCCAGATGACGAGCTCGCCCATTGTCACTATGTCATACACAAGTCCCTATATGAAGCAAATCAGACCGGCAGCGACTACGTCGCCCCGGGTGATCCAAGCACTACGCGTAGCACCTCAGTCGGCGGGTACGTCGACATCTACGATGGATCTGACATCTCCTGTTTCAACGCTGCTGTCGACGTGAGGACAACGTCGAGTGAGAGAGCAGACATGGATGATGACGAAATTGACGGAGGCCCTGGTCAAACCCGTCACAGCAGCGTTGTCGACCTGGCGATAACGCCCATTGAGGAGGAGGACATGGATGACGACGAGGTCATGCTTGCCGAGCTGGTGGATGTTATTCTGGACAGTACGCCAGTTCAGGTGCAACTGTACGAGAACAATCATTCACAAGTGCGCCAAAAAGGTTTGGGAAGGAGTTACAGGTCATCAAGGTGGCCCGAAAACACCTGACAAGTGCAATTATATGCAAGCCAGCGCCCTCGGCAGCTATAGGCGGCCATGTAGCCTTTTCCTCATACCACTGCTGCTCCCATTCCGAGCTGTCATAACTGTCATTGTGTGCACAAACCGGATCTTGCCGGCTTCGACACGAAACTCGTGACTGTCCGGGATTCCAGCGAAGCTCATCATGACATCGACGGCGCCGACAGTCTCGTCTATAACGTACTTGCGGTTGGTCAAGGAGACGCCATCGGGGATCCCTACATCGCACCGGTCATTCGGCGAGCCGGTGCCTGTCGAGATGCCTCCCTCCAATCTGGCACAGGGGTGACCCCAGGGCACTACAACGCTCTTGTTTGAGAATATATCGCAATATGCGTCGGCAGCGGCCTGTATCGTAGCTCGACTATCTCGCTGAGCCTCAGGGATCGTACTCCAATCTTCTTTCGATGCCCAGTAGAGGGTCCCAGTCGCATTGAAGGCCCAGTCACCGGTCGAGGTGGTCAGGATATCAATCTTGGAGATGCTGTCGCCGGTCCAGTACATCTGGGCGCCTATGACATATGGTTTCGCAGCATGGGCGGCAATGAGCTCGGTGTAAGTAGCACACTGGGTTGTGTCCAGTGAGCTACGGGTATGGTCGATGGTCAGCGGCTGAGACAGGATGCCGCTCGTGATATTCCTTGTTTTTTGGTTCTCGCTGTAGACGAAGGTCGCCGAGATTTGATGAAGAGCGCCGGGGTTTCCGGCGTGCTGCGCTTCGATCAAGCTGTCTGTTCCCGCCTGGAGCATCTCGCGGTTACAGCCAGCTGCAATTGCTACAGCTGCGATGGTTGAAAGGAGCGTACCAACATATCGGAACATGATGAACATTGGCAGGAGACATAAAATCGATACGTGTGTTTGGAATAAGTATTCCTGGGACTAGTCTGGGATCAAGACACTTTGCCAGAAACCGACATCTTATACGACAAACGTGCTGCATGCTTGGACTCTGCATAAGTAGCAACTTAGCCATATGGTCCAATCTGCATACGAGCATCCAAGGGTACTATATTCACTTGCTTGTTTGTTGTTTGGTGACGGTGAAAGCATTCAACCGGACGAACCTGACCAAACATGAACCACCGGTTCTTCGCGAAGCCTGGAATAACAGAGCTGTTAAGTGGCGACTTTATTGCCATATAAGTTCGGACCGACGACATATTTATATTGGACGGTAGAAGGAAGCTTGATGCTTCCTTTTGCATATAGAGCATTCGGCTGGACTGTTTGCTCGTTTAGTCTCACAAGCTGGGGCGGTGTCTCTTTGCACCATGCTTCGGATTCTGCACTAAGGCTTGACAATTGCATCGAGAGGCGACACAGGGGATTAATGCAATTGAAGGGGGTAGTTGTGTGGGGACAACATGGCACTTGGTGTGACAACACATAGTCATCTATTCCATGCTTGGCTGAGGCTGCACCGACCACTGAACTATGATATAAGCTCGATCAAGGTCTTGGTATAGGTCCATATCTGTGCTGAATCCTGCGCTTGCCACGTTGAACCAGACCAGTATGTGTTCCTCTCCCCCTGCAGGGCGTATAGCTTAGCATAAAACCCTTTTCGAATGTCGTCTGGGCCGACGCCGATGTTGAAGGGCCCGTGTGGATACCAGGCCAGCAGTTTTGTCTTAACCTGACCGTATCCTAGCTTGCGTACTAGATTGTCGATGTCATTCAGACACATCAGGGCCGCAAGATTATGGTCAATATCCGGCTGTGTCCCATAGTATACGAGGCGAGTCTTCTGCGGAAGTGGTGTGTCGCTGAGGGAGAAAATAGCTGGGAGTTTCGGAGTGTTGAAGCCGGAATTGTTCGCCGCTACGTTGGTGAAACTCGTGTCGTCGGGCAGGCCGGGATTTGAGACAGCTCCAGCAAAGTAACCGTATCCGCGAAACTTGGCGAAAAGACTTTTCTCTTCTGGCACCAAGTCCCAGCCCTGAAGGTTTCCGAGGACGGGAGAGCCTGTCATCAATAACTTCTTTGCCTTGATAGTCCTGGCTGCTTTGCCCTTTTGCTGCACACTGACATATACACTGCCTTTACCGCGTACGACAGACGTGACATTGGCCTCGAAGAGTACTCGTTGTCCGAGAATAGCTGCTGCAGAGCGGTATAAGTCGTTCGTATCGTGCGTTGTCAAGAATGACCCGGTCTGGATATCGCGCGCCAAATCGATGTTGACGACCAAAAGGGCATACACAGTCGGAACCTTGGCTATGTCCCAGCCCTGGGTGTATTGGTTGAACAGAAAGACGACGGGCTCGATCTGGTATTTCTTTGCGAAATCGCCGAATGGTATTATGAGATCCTCTGGGACCGGGTCTGGAAGAAAGAAGCCGCGGTTGAGATCCGGATAGGTACTATTATATATACTGATGTACTTGGTCAGAGCATCTGTGAGACCTGGGTCCGCTGTGGGATTGGCAACAGACTTGCCGGTGGTGAAGTCGATGGTCAAGGTAGTCGTGTTTCCGCCAAAATCCAGCGGGCCCATGGGTACGCCAAGTCTGGATGCATAGTCCTTGACTATGTCGGAGTCGTGGAAGACCTGAACTCCAGCATTTACTGTCTGTCCAGTGCTGGGATCGGTGTATGTATCTGCATGGCCACCCAGGTCCGACTGTTGCTCCACGACCACAACATTGACGCCTTTATCCAGGAGTCCAATTGCAGCATAAGTCCCTGCTGAACCACCTCCTATGATGACCACATCGGTTTCTGTGACGCATGTTGACTCTTGTCCCTCGCCTGCTGACAGAGTGGACAACAAGGTGACAGCGAGAACTGCGACGAAATCGTTCCTGCGGCGTAGTAACATGTTGAGTGCGCTCCTTGAGTGTCAAACCTAGATGATATCGGAAGGTGTTATAAATGTGACCCTGATATCGAAGTCCGGCTGGAACCACAGCTCTGTCGTCCACAGGTTATCGAGACTTCGGGTGAGCATTGTAATATATTGGCGCGCCGCTGACGCGAGCTGACCCGTTAGGTCTCTGTGCCCCCCCAAGGTGCTGAAGATCGTCGGTCTGTGGCGGGTGAGCATGTCTTGTCGAGGGCGATGTTACATTACGGTGAGATAATCAGCCCGACCTAGCGTGCAGCCGGATGGACATCACTTCCGAGAGTGTGGCACTCCCATAGGATTCAGGGATCCGCTCTGACCGCCCAAATGGCTCATGCGGAAATTACGTACTAATCATGCCAGGATCTCTACTTTGACATTTTCGTCGGCCTGGTCGGTCATGTCATCCCCAAGCATGGAAACGCCCCGTCAAGAACCCCTTATCGGCCTCAGTGGTCTTGGATCAGAGCAAGCACAGCCCCTTTGTCGCCTTTTTGACCCCTGCAGGAGTCGCTTGTCGTCTATTTTACCTCTTTCAGTGGTCAACAGACGGACAGACAACCAAGACTGCTTCTACGGATGCTTGGAGGCAATCCAAAGTGTGGCACAAGCTAAAGTTATGGATGGGACACTCTGAGCACGTGAAACAAGTGCGAGAAGCCGTGCCTCCCTAGGTATTGGTCGGAAGGATGGCGAGCAACATCAATATGAGGGATTAGGAATGATCTGCTCGAACAAATTACGGAGTGCCGGTGAGGATTCGAGGCAGGACATGCTGTTAGGGATAGGCTTGACTTCTAACCGCTTTCCATCAGTCACAAAGGGGGGTTATATGGCCATCCTTTAGCTCTTCAGCGACACCAGTGGATACCTCATTCCACCTCTGGACTGTATCCTGTTCAGCGTCAAAAGCGTACAGCCACCTGTTCCTCATCATGACGGATTCGGGATCAATCTCGGTCCCTTCATCAAGGTTCTTCAGTGCGTTGTGCCACCGGTCTCTGAGATCCTCGCCATTCCTCTGACTCATACGAGTGCGAGGAAACCTCAGCTTCTCGTATGTGCGGGTCTAAAAGCTTTTGTCAGTCTTTGCACCGGGTCGAGGACTGCTGAATCGAGACCTACGGCAAGAGGTATGTTCTCCTTCCCTGCCAACTTGAGACACACTGCTAGGACTGCCGCGCTTTCAGTCGCCTGGCTAGCACCTTGGGCGCTGGTAGGCAGATGTGGGTGGCAGCTGTCGCCCAACAGAGCAATCTTGTGGCTTTTTGATACCCACGAAGGGAGAGGGTCACGGTAACAGATCTTCCAGTCCAACAAGTAGGGAGTTTTGTCGATTGCTGCAGCTATTCGTGGGTCCAGGTTGCCGATCAGCTTTCTCACGTCGTCCATATTTCCGTCCTGGAACCAGCTCTCCTTAATCTCCATGTCGGCTTCGTGGGAGAGCTTCCGGGTGATGATCCAGTTGAACTCTTTACCACCTCGAAGGGTGTTCTGTATCAGATGCGTGTCTTCTCCGATCCTACAGATCGTCAACCAGGACACAGAGAGGTATTATGGAACGAGGAGTTGTGCCTTACCATATATTGACGCAATCCCCATGGTCGACAAACTCGCTGTACAGCCTGTTGTCATCGCCCTTTAGATATTCTCCAGGGAAATAGGCGCGATAGCAGGAATAGCCAGAGCTCTTGGGGGCATCCGTAAAGCCAAGCACTAGCTCCCTCGTCTTCGACTTGATGCCATCCGCACCGACAATGAGGTCGGCAAATATCTCACGCCCGTCTGCAAGGGTTATGCTCGGCTTGTCTTCGTCAAAGGCAATGACCTCGCAGCCAACATTCAGCTCGATACCGGCATCTCGGACAGCGCGAAGGAACGTGTCATGGTAGTCCCCTCTGTGGCCTATGTACCCTGCCATGTCCATCAGTGGTTGTTGAGCTAGAATCTTGCCGTCGTTCCATCGTCGGATCTGCATGTTTTCGGCCTGGTTTCCGATTGCCGTGAGTGAGTCGTAGAGGTCTCTGCCACCCCAACGTTCAAGTAGCTTCAAGGCATTTTCACCCAGACCGAGAGAATCGCCGAGTCGTTTGAAGCCCCGCAGCCTCTCATACATAGTAACCGAATGACCATGATGTTTGAGAGCCAGGGCACAGGCGCAGCCACCGAGCCCTGCACCGATGACGATGACTGTCGGGGCGTTGGACCATTAGACAAAGTAGTTGCATTTGTCTGGGGGAGGTCACACGTACCTCTGATGGGCTCACCGCTCGGTGCGGCCTCTGATGTTGTTGTCATGACGCACGGAGAGACACACTGCAACACTGACAGCTACTAGTAATACACAGAAAGGGGTGTGTATTAGTTCATACCAAACGGTGGTCTTTGCTTTACATGCCTAGAATCCCCAGAATTAAATGCGAAACGAACTCGCGGGGAAAGGGGCTCCATATCAAGTTCCGCCGCTAACCTGTGCGGGTGATCTTCGTGGGGTACAGATAGCTCCGGGGCGGAGCGGGAGGGATATCCGGGGTAAGTTATAACTGCCGACTCGCAGTGTTCACGGGCTAGTAACCCCGCATGTCGGCCCCAAGGCGCTATCCTTCACGAGACATGCGGAGGTTCGCGTCATTGGGGACCAGAACAACCGCCGAAGAGCGAGTATCCGAGGTCTGGCATGTACATTGGTAATCGTGAAGTAGGAGAAGCTGAAGCTGGGAGTTACTTCAAAAAGAGCAACGCGGCCTGGTCAGTCAAACCTCTGAAACTCTGCTTCAACAGCTTCTCACTGCTCCGATATCTAATCTCCGTGACTTTGTTGTCGAAGATACATCATTATGGTCGCCCACGACGGTCCGAGTCAAGTCCAGCGGACGCCCATCCTGGAGGAGGTGTACAGCGGCGCGCCCTCCCGGCTCAATGAAGAGGCAGAGGCAACTTTCTCACGCATGGTTTCTAACCGTACCCTTTCGAAAAGTGACACGCGGAAAACTGGGCTTGTTCTCCCGCCAGACACCTCCAAGGAAGATTTCGAACGCGCTATAAGTGATCTTCAGAGCAAGATCGGGGCTGAGCATGTCCAGATCAATGACAAGCCCCTCGACGACGGATGGTACTTGGATCATCCCAAAACCCATGATTCGCACCACATTACAGACCAAGAGACACTCGTCGCCAGTGCCGTCGTCTACCCTGGCTCGACTGAAGACGTGCAGGCCATCGTCCGCTGGGCCAACACTACTGGCTATCCACTCTATCCAATCTCTCTCGGCCGAAACTTCGGGTATGGAGGCGCTGCTCCGCGAGTTCCGGGTGGTATTGTTGTCGATTTGGGGAAGCGGATGCATCGGATCCTCGACCTCGATGGAGACAATGCCAGCTGCCTCGTTGAGCCAGGCGTGACATATTTCAAGCTCTACGAGGCTATCCAAGAGCGAGGACTACCGTTGTGGATCGACACGCCTGATCTTGGAGGTGGCAGCCTCTTGGGTAATGCTCTAGACAGAGGCGTCGGCTACACTCCGATGGGCGATCACTGGGGGAATCATTGCGGCTTCGAAGTTGTTCTTCCCAATGGCGAACTCCTGAGGACTGGAATGGGAGCCCTGCCTGGGCCAAACGGCGCGGACAACCCAACTTGGCAGTCGTTCCAGCACGCCTACGGTCCTTCGATTGACGGTATCTTTTCGCAGTCAAACTTCGGCATAGTCGTCTCGATGGGATTCCATCTGATGCCCGCAGTGAACAACCAATCGTATTGTATCACCTTCCCCGAAGACTCCGACTTCGAGCAAATGGTCGAAATCATACGTCCACTTGCCCAGCAGCGCATAATCGGCAATATTCCTCAGATTCGTCATGTCGTACAGGAGCTCGCCGTGACTGGTCGGCGTAAGTCGGACTTCCACCAGGGCTCAGGTCCCATGACCCGGGAGGAGATCAGAGCTGCTGCATCAAAGCTTCCGCTGGGCGACTGTTCCTGGGTCTTCTACGGGACCCAGTATGGTCCTCCTGAGACCATCAATTCACAGCTGGAGTTGATCAAAAAGGCCTTCTCACAGATCCCCGGTAGCAAGATGTTCTTGCCGAAAGATGTGCCGGAGGACCATGTACTCCACATCAGATCCAGGGTCTGCGCTGGCAATCCTGTTCTGCGCGAGTTGGACTGGCTGAACTGGGTGCCAAATGGCGGCCACGTCGCTTTCAGCCCCATAGCACCTACCAAGGGAAGCCAAGCCCGCATTGTCAACGACATCATCACCAAGGCGTTCCATCGTCACGGATACGACTGCTTCTCGACCCTCTGCGTCGCCGGGAGGGAGATGCACTACATTGCCGAGATCGTATATGATCGTGGCGACCCGGACGCCAAGATGAGAGCCGTCAAGTGTATTAGGGAAATGATCGCCGAGTGTGCTGAGCATGGCTTTGGAGAGTACAGAACACATTTGCTCTTCCAGGACCAGGTAGCTCGGACGTATAGCTGGGGCAATCAGGCGCTGATGCGCTTCAATGAGACGCTGAAGGATGCGCTGGACCCGAATGGCATCATCGCACCAGGACGGAATGGCATCTGGCCTAAGAAGTATAGAGGCAAAGGTTGGGAGCTGGGGCCTAACGACTTCGACCTGGACAATATTGTGCCAAAGGCCAAGTAGGTCTAATCCTCATCGGCCAATGCCGTCCTGTTCTACCTTAGGTACCTTCAATGTTACCTTAGGCAAGGCAGGTGTAAGAGGAGAAGGGAGAAGGGAGAAGAGGAAGAATATGAAATTGTCAAGGGATGAGACTCTGGAGATTATGACCGTATTAACTGAGTAGCTATGATGAACCAAACAATTGCTAGCCCACCTGGAAGGATGCAAGTCATATGTGATCGGCACCAGCCTTCCCGGTTTTAGGTTCGAAGCTTGAATCCAATATATGCCCAATATCAGAACACTTTGGTAGTTTGACCAAGGCAAGTTTTAGCCGGGCTTGAAAGTCAACCCCAAAGATTGACATATGCATATATGTCCCCGAGCAGTCAGGGTAGGTGGTCCCAACCCGAGCTCCGGGTTGACCTTGCCAAGACTCCGGCAGCAGCTTCTGTTTCAATATTTCACATACAACAGAGACTAGACCTAGATATGCTATTGTTGCACCTATTGTTGTCTTCAGTGACTGTCACAAAGTCGCAGTCGGTTGCCCTGTCTCGGCGACAATACGATCCCGGCAACGAAATTAACTGTAAAGACTACTCGTTCTCATATCCCGAGTTCTATCTATACGACCCCAGCTATACGATTGCAACCAAAAATACTACTGGTGACGTCGGATTTTCCGCCTACAACATAGCTACAAACATCACCTTCGACTGCTATGCTAGAGGTGTCGACCTTTCACTGCCAGCGAACGCAACAGAATGGCACGACTGCAGCGTCCCGGCCACGCAGTTCAGCTTCAGCGTGCTCAGTAACAGTTTTGGACTAAGACAGACCTGGATATGCGACAATGCACCAGAGTATGCCTTCTCCGTCTTGGCTGCCAGCTGGGACTACTTGTACAAGTGTTAATGCCCATCTAGACTTACCTTCGTGGCCAACGGCTCGGTCGAGCTGCCAGATGCTCTGGGCTGCAATTCCGAAGCCGCACAACGGTGGTGCTTGTACGGAAACAATGCCATCTATCCCAGCCTGTCATCGCCGGTAGCTATCAAGCCGTTTGCCGCGTGGTACCCACGCACTCCATATGAGTACCCGGACCGATGCGTCGAGCGATCAGACTACCCCATGTGGGAAATCCACGACCTAACGTTCAACCATACCAGTAGTCAGCAAACCTTATCAGTGACCATCGTCAACGTTATGAACGGTGGGAAGCTGTCCTGCACTGTCGCCCTCAACGAAGATTTGACAAGAGCTGACAAGCACGCATCACGGTGGAACAACTGTACGAACACGTCTCAAGTCGGCAGTGAGGTATCCGCCACACAGATCCTATTTGATCATGACTACGGACTTCTTGGAATCAAGCAGACATGGAAATGCCACGACAACGTTGCCGCAAACGGCGAGCCGTAAGTGTTTCTCTCCTACGTGGTCATCGACGACATCAATGATACTGAGACTGAGAACTGACAGCCTCTTACTTGCAGAGACACATACATCGGATTGGGTTACCTCGTGTCGCTACTCAGATGTACAAGAGCAAGTGAATATGAAGGCGAAGTTACCAGTGACCAGTTAAGTTACACCTGTTCGCTACCAACCACGAACATTAGCGGTTATGCAGCATACGATTTCCCACCTCAGATGCCACATACATCGTACACGCACAGCTGTATGATGAACTCGATAAATTCTACGGAACTCCTGTTACAAGACTATGAGACTGGGGGAAATGGCCTGGCCTCCTTCACCGTCTACAACCCTGGACCCGGCGACACCTATGCCATCCAAAACCTAACGGTCCCGGAGGATGGCCTCTGGCACACATGCCAGGGCGCTCTACCGTGGCAGTTGGTGACATGCGACTACCTCTTCAATAGATCCACGAGCAAGGTTGGGTTTCGGTTTCAGTGGTACTGTGATGATAGAGATCCGTCCAATGCGTATGTCGACCCCTGGTATGGCTGAATAGGGGTTGAGCTAACTAATACAGAATTCTTTTCACGGCAAATGCAACCGGTCAACTTCCGAGCGGATCTGCAGCTGCGAGGCTAAATGTCTCCTCAGTCTCGTGGACAAGCACTGGAATGCCGATGGGAAGAGGGCCAGAGTTACCCTGGGTATAGCATAGAGCTCAGTAGCCCAAGTATAGATCCGCCTCGATCGATGTCTGAGCCCCCTATGTGTCACAATATTCACTATTGAACACGTACAAAAATCGCTTGTATCACTCGCCCTTGCTCTGTAGCCCGTCCTCTAGTCTACGACTTCCTGATAACTCTAAAAGCTAAAGAGTCCACTCCTCCTCTTGCCTAACGGATAGACGATAAGGGCGCTGAGCCCCAGGCCTACAGATATTCCAATAGCAATCTGTATCACACTATACAGCACAGTAAACGCCACATTATTAAGCCCCTCCATGTTCGCCGGGTCACTGACCGTCGAAGTGCCCGTCGCGTTGCCAGTGATCTGGTCCGCACTCGTGATACCGCTGAGCAGAGAACCCCCAGCGGCTAATCCACCCGGAACCTGAACGAATATAGCCGGCAGCATTGCCGCTGCCGCGAGCCCATATCCTATCTGTCGCGGCAGGTGCGGCGCGTGCGCCTTGGGGCTCGGCATTCTCCCATCCTCGGAGTCGCCACTGGCAATGGAGTTCAGGCGATATGCGCCTGTGTCTGGCTTCCGCGAGAAGCGCCTTAGCCGGGGCTGTACGCGGAATTCCCAGAGATCGATACAGAAGTTCTCGACGTGACGTCCGAGACGGGCGTAGAGGTTTGCCAAGACCCCTATCGCTAGCGCACCGAGGGTGTTGGACACCTGGGAGTTGCCCTTGAAGAGCTTGGACGAGAAGCTGCTCACGCAGTAGCCAGCCAAGGATATGATCAGCATGACCGGCATCTGCTTCCACTTCGCCTGGTTGATAATGCAGAGACAAATAGTGAAGAGGGCGACGAAAAGGATGTTCCAGTACACATGGACGTTGAGCGGCGCGTCGCAGTGGGTTTTGCTTGTGGCGTTGTGGTCGATGTAGGCGTAGAGCACCGAGCCGATGGTGATGCCGTAGCCGAGGAAAAGAGTGTAGATCAGGGAGTAGACCATCCGTACGGAGCCGGCAATGATGCTGCGGCTCTGGAACTCGAGACTGCTGCACAAGACCATGTACCCAGGTAGGATCAAGGCCAAACTTGATTGTGCCAGAGCTGAGAAGCAGAAGAGGCTGCCTCCGCGGATCGACCCGAATGCTCTTCCCAAGAAGGAACAACAGATGGCGGCAGTAATTTCGAAGATGTTGGAGTATAGCTCGCTTTTTGGGGCAATCACGAGCTGCAGCACACCAAGAATGCAACCCATGAGGAATGCGATAGGCAGGTCGATGAACCGGGCCTCGAACGCAAAAGGGGCAACACAGGCCGAGGCGACGCCATACATCGGCACACGCACCCAGTTGCCGAACTTATCTTTCCTGTGCATGACCTCTTGCAACCTTTGCGTGGCTTCTTCCACACCAATCAGGTCGTGAATAACTTCCTTGTAAAGCTGATGAGTGTCGTGCAGCCGCCCGAGATCTACGCCCTGCCCGACCCGCACGATCTGCACCTCTGTCGTGTGGGTTTGGCTGTCGTCAAAGGAGATGATCATACAGCCTGGGAGATACAAGAACTGGCTTTCGATGCCGAGAACGCGGGCGGACATGGACATGTAACCCTCCAGGCGATGGGTCGGCGCTCCGTACATCATCAGGGCGCGTGCGAGTTTGACGAGGTAGCGCTGGCGACTGATTACCTCGGCAATATGCACCTTGATCCGGATCTTCTCCTCTAGACGACCGTGTCTCTGGGACTGCTTTGACTTTGGTTTCGACCGCGCTGTCTCGTGCTTGGCTTTCTCGGACAGAGCTTCGACAATGTTGCTTGAGCCTGGTCCGGCAAGACTGGACGACGACCCAATGAGTCCGGACAATGTCGTGACCGAAGACGCGGAGTTGTGCGCTCGGAGCCCAAACAAGCCACTCCGGGGCCGTATGACTGGAGTTCCAGGCGCCGAGGAAGGTGGTGATGGCCTCGGAGTCCTATTGGGCGTGCTGGCTCTGCTGTCATAATCCTTGTTCGGAAAGTCTTCCTTGTACAGTTTAAATAGCGAGGATAAGACTCCGCTCTTGTACCTACTTGGCCTAGGCACGTATTCGAGGTCTGCCGCGGTAGGGGTCATCTCGCCAGACTTGAGCGGAGGATCGTATGCATGTGCATCTGAAAAGGGATTGCCGCCGTCAGCATTCAGCGTAAGCTTCGGCGCATTGATGCCTTTCCTCCTTGCT
Source organism: Coniochaeta ligniaria NRRL 30616 (assembly GCA_001879275.1). Classification (NCBI taxonomy): domain Eukaryota; kingdom Fungi; phylum Ascomycota; class Sordariomycetes; order Coniochaetales; family Coniochaetaceae; genus Coniochaeta; species Coniochaeta ligniaria. Next base: position 2,671,890 of record KV875100.1, on the reverse strand, counting down.
CTGATGCCCTCCGCACCCTCATGCGGATCCCAGTCCTCGCTGACACCTTTCCAGCCACTCGGGCCTGCAAAGCTATGACTTAGAAGCGCGTCATCCGGCTGCGGCGTCATAAGCGGCGAGTCAAGAGAGTTCCTGCGTGATCCGGCGGCAGACCAACTTTCAACAGTCTCGGCAAGGCGGTCAGCTCGGTGCTTAGCCGCCGCTTCGGAACGATGGACCTGTTCCGGGGTCTCTGCAGAGTCTTGGAGTTGGTTGGTCTGCAGGCCGTGATTGCTCTTGCGCAAAGCCGGCTTCGGCCTTGGTAGCCCCTGTGATGGATGCTCTTTGCTGAGCATCTTCTCCAGAGCAATGGTCAACTCTTCTTCATTGACGGAATCCCGGCTTCTACCCCGTGGGGTCTCGGTTCTCGAGGGGAGTCTAGCCGAGCTCGAACGGTAGTGCGGTGGTGTATGCGTCCCACCGGCACCGCCGGCAACATCATGGGGCGGGTCGTTCTTGAAGCCCACTTGCTTCTTCTCCCGGGACCGGGCGCGATCCGCTCCGTGGGGTTGAGGCCGTTCGCGAGATTCGTCGCTGGTGTGGTTTGAGGTAGAGTGTGACATGTCAGGACATGTGAGTCGTGACTGTCACAGGTATTGCGTATGAGTACCACAGTAAGATTATAATCCCAGAGAAGCTGAAAAACCATTGTGATGTGAGTTCAGGAGTCTAGGGAGGCGCATCTGAAATTTTGAGTTTCCACATGCGCAAGTCAGTTTTCGATCCGAGCCTCGAATGTGGATACAGTCCCAGTCTCTACTTCGTACCTTACCCACAAAAGACCCCAAAGGAACATGCCTGCGGGCGTAAGACACTACTGCTGTGATGTCACTAGCATACCGCTTGCGGAGCCGACGGCAGGAAGGTCGCTAGCGTTTGTGGAGCCCGAAGACGCGTCCAAGGCCTGCCACGTAAACTCAGGAGACTACTATCGAGCGGTTTGTTTATCTTTTTTTACCTCACGCAGTCCTGGATTATGTTAGTTCAATGTGACGTTAAGCACAACAGCTAGCCCCTATTCAGAGCAGAACAAAGGAATGCATGACAAGAAGGTTCAAATTCTTCATGCTGCATGGCACCGGTACCTTAGGTCGCCAACCCTCTGTAAGTCTCACCTGGCACAACCACTTCCCAATGCCGCCGCAATGAACAATATGGACGCTCTGATGCATACATTTAGCCCACACCCTGATTAGCTTCGTTTCCTCTTGTCTAGCGCACTTCCAGTGTATGCTGTTCAATCATGGAACCCGTCACGCCCGCCCCTATGCCATCATAGCCGCGACCGCGGCTCCTTTAGATCTGCCGCCACATCTTTGTAACGTTCATAAGCATCGGCTTCCTGGTCAAAGCTCAGCAGCCAGGGCTCTCTCGTCAAATGTATCGCCTCGGGGTTCTTCCAGATGTGCTGCCAGTTCGCCTTGTGCCACTTCTCCCTAGTCTTCACCCCCATGGCTTGCGCCTTATGCACCCTCTCATACCTGATCTTCTCATACGCCCTGACCGCCAGAGGCACGTTCTTCTTGCCTGCCAGCTCCAAACACACGGCCAAAGCCACTCCATCCTCGATAGACTGGCTCGCTCCCTGGATAGACGTCGGCAGGAAAGGATGAGCTGCGTCACCTATGAGAACAATGCGCGCCTTGGGAGAAATAAATGTCGGGAGGGGATCCCTGAAGACGAGCTTATGGTCGATGAGCCTGCCCGTCTTGGGCGTGGACTTGACGATCTCCGTAACCTCTGGGCACCAATCCTTCACGTATTCGAGTGCCTCCTCCACCTTCCCCGGGAACTGCCAGCTCTCGGCAATGTTGCCGTCATCCTTATGAGTGAACACCCAGTTGAACTCCTTCCCGCCTTTGAGTGAAGAGGCCAGGAAGTGGATGTCTGGTCCAATCCAACCTTGGTGCGTGTCTCCGTTTTCAACGAACCTTTTCAGCAGTGGGTGCTTTGCGATGGCGTCGCCGGGGAACCAAGCACGGTATACTGCGTACCCAGACGACTTGGGGTTGTCGTCAAACCCCAGGACGATCTTCCGGCCCCTCGAGCGCACGCCCTCGGCGGCAATGACCACATCGGCTGTCAACCTCTCTTTGCCATTCACAACGACACCGGCGTGATGGTCCGTCTCAAAGTAATCGGTCACTCTCTGACCGAGCCGGATATCAACGCCTCGGTCCTTCAGGTGGTTGAAGATGATGCTGTGTAGCTCTCCACGATGGCCGTTGATTCTGCGGCCCCATTTCTTCTCGCCTAGAAATGACTGTCGCGTGACAAACTTGCCCTGCCAGTGGTACAGGTCCAGCCAAGTCGTTTGACGGGCAATCTTCTCCATTGAATCAACCACGCCTGGCCATCGTTCGAACGCCTTTGATCCTGTGCGCAGCGTTAGCTATGGTCTCGGGCACTCGCACGTTGATCATGACACGCGGGTCGTGGCGACGCACCGTTGGGATCGAAGCTTATTATATCACCGATCCGTGTTATCTCGTCAATATTCTCAACCTTGTCGAGGAGAATGACGCTGTGGCCTTTGCGGTCGCACTCGATGGCGGCCGAGATGCCAGCAAACCCGGCGCCCACGACGATCACCTTGATGCCGGACGGCGGTAGGCGTGGGTAGTCGGGCATAGTCGGAGTATAGTATCGTGTGTATTTGCTCCGCTACTGAAGGTAGAGTTAACTAGGTATGTTTGTACGAAGTGAAGATAACCTCAAGCCAACGCGATCCCACCTATATGTTACCAGTGTCCCCCAGAGGTAGACCCGACCAATGGAAATATTGCCGGCGCGAATAGGCTGAGCCGCTACCCCGCGTTCCTTCCCGCCAGGCGATCCCTTTGACGGCCATTGAATTGTCTCCCGTAATCATTCGATCCATGGAAAGCAAATAAATGAAGCCATGCAACTTGCATGTTGCGGCATTGACTCCCAGGAGCTGTTGCTGTGTTCGAAGGCGGTAAACCCATAGTCCCTAAGCGCTCATCCCGTGATCATCCCCAGCCAAAGCCAAAGCTCGGAACCAGCTACCCGCCGCTTTGGTAAGCTCTTTTGGGTTTCCGTCCTCGACTATTGATCCCTTATCAAGCACCAACACTCTATCACACTGCTCAGCAACCTCCATGCTGTGGGTGACCATCAGAACCGTATACGCCTCAAACTCTCTCCAGAGTATATCCATCATGAGCCTCTCCGTGTCCCTGTCCACACTAGAAGTCATCTCGTCGAGCAGTAGTATGCCTCCTTCGGGTAGGCCTCTCTTTGCCAACGCATTCAACCGCATTCGACGGCGCAGGACAACTCTAGCAAGGCAGAAGAGCTGCTTCTGACCGCCGCTGAGCCCAGCCGTATCGGCTACTGCGTCTATGCCACCGCGTGCGTCGATTGCCTCGCGCAGGCCCACCGTGTCCAGAGCTGCAAGCGCCTCCTCGGCGGTGGCCGCTCTCCAAGGGTCGAGATTGGCGCGGAAAGAAGTCGCACTGTCGGTGGGTAGGAAGACTGCGTCCTGGGAGGCGGCAATGAGATGCATGCGCAGGGCCGAGTGGTTGATACGGGTGAGCGGTATGTCGTCGACTAGGATCGTTGGCGGCGTGGACGCTGACTGCGAGGTGATTGGATCCAGTAGGCGGAGTAGAAGTGCTAGAACGGACGATTTCCCGCTTCCGGTTCTGCCACAGAGAGCCACCTTCTCCCGAGAATGGATAACAAGCGAGAGGTCAGAAAGTAAAGGCTGAGGATCCGCGCGGTTGTAGCTCGCCGAGATGTCCTCCATCACGATCTTCCCCGTCAACGGCCATTCGGCCGGCGGCATGATGTCTCCTTCGCCGAATTCCTTTTCTTCACTCTCCGTAATTTCACTGAATGTTTTCAGCCTGCTGATCCCGCCAAGTGCGATTTCGAGACCCGTGTATGCGTTGACAACGCCTGCCAAGGTAGTCCCAAAGGTGATCAGCATGACCATAGCCGCGCCGAGAGCGCCCAAGTCTACCACACCCCCTCGGAGCTGCGTAGCCAGCAGCACCAGGATCAGGGCCAGGGCGGCAACTACCATGTTCATGACAAGTAGCAGCCACTGCTGCACCATGGCGAGCTGGTAACTCGGACGCTGCGACATGTCAAGGAACTTTGCGTTCCGCAGTGACATGTGTTCAAACCACCCGTACGAACGAATCGTGGCAATACCGACGATCGTGTCCAGAAAGTGCGTGTATAGAGTCGATTTGGCTTCGAGATCCAGAATCCGAAGGCGTTTGGACGTCGGCAGATAGTATTTCTGGACAAAATACACCACGGCAATGAAAAAGGGGTAGCTGATCGCAAGATAAGCCGACGAGGCAGCGATCACAATAGCCTGTCCCAAACCAATGGCGCCGCTAATGCAGAGGTTGTTTATCATGCCTGGAAGCTGGGAGTCGATGATGGTCATGTCTTGCGAGAACAGGTTGAGGATCGTGCCGGTGTCCGTCGTCGTTATGAAACGCAAGCTGGCATGGAGTGCCGTCTTGAGTGTTTGGTCATGAAGCTGGACGCCTGATAATCGTACAAAGGTGCGCAAGACTATCAGGCCCGCGGACAGTATGACGAGAAGCGCTGCAATCGCCAGTAGGCTGTATATGCCGATGTAGAATCCAAAACCACGGTCACCCAGCGTGCTTGCCGACCAGAACTTGAGCCATATCGCCGAGAAGTTCTGGCAGAACCCAATGCAGATGATGAGGAGAACATACAGAGCCAGGGGACGGATGCCAACACTGGCCATGTATGCCCAGTACACCGACAACTCTGCCGCAGGGGGTGCAACTGCAGGTTCGTCATCGGCAGCTTGGCCGTGCGGGCTTTCTTCATCAACAGGCCGTGGTGGGCTTGCCGTTCTTTGCTGGTCGTGCAATGGTGCAATGGTGTTGTCTACATCTGGCGAAGTGGAAGAGGAGTCTGCCGGTAAAAAGACAGCTCCGGTGGCCATGCGTGACGGTTGCGTCACAGGACCTTGCTTTGCGATGGATCCGTCACCGCCTAATTCGACAGCGTAGTCGGCCACAGGAACGAACTTTACGGACTGTGTGCAGAGTACAACCGTCGTTCGGCGTTTCCGTACTAGACCGTCTGGCCCAAAAACGCGCCGGCAAACCTGTTCCTGGGTGCTAGGATCTAGTCCGCTAAACACGTCGTCAAAGACAATGAGATCGGCATCGTGGTAGAGTGCTCTTGCCAAGCTTATTCGTTGTTTCTGGCCGCCGCTCAGTGATGTTCCATTGCTGCCGACCAGGGTTAGATCCCCTCTCGGGAGCGTTCTGAAGTCGTCCGTGAGCATTGTGGCATGGATTACTTCGTGATATCGCACAGTATTGAAAGACGCGAATCCAAGGATGTTGTTGCGAATCGACGTGCTCAGTAGAAATGGAACTTGAGCACAGTATGCAATCCTTCCGGGGTCGTGAGAGCAGGAGACATCCCCCTGTATGAAGGGAACCTCGCCCAGTAGAGCTTTGCAGAGCGTAGACTTTCCCGACGCCACTGGCCCCGTCACAAAGGTGATGGTTGACGGTGAGATGGTAAGATTAACACCTTTGAGCACCATGTCGTGTTCGGACCAGCCAAACTCGCCGTTGCGAACGCTGATACACGTCCCTGTGACAGTCTGGCCTCCATCACTCTTCGTCAGAACCCGCGGATCCAGGCTCGGCGGTCGCGCAAGAAAATCGTAGATCCTTCTCAAACAAGCCCAACATGATGCAACGATAGGCAATGTCTGCAGGACGACGAGCAGAGGTGCCGTGAGCAGTGTCAGGTACGACAAGGATGTGAATGCTTTGGTAGTATCAAGACGTCCCGGGCCAAAGGCAAAGGCCACAACTGGTGCGATTGCCTGAGGAAGCGACGATAATGTCGCAGAAACGGCCCTGATCGTCCGCGACTTCGCTCCTTGACGGATCTCCGCCCGGCGCTCCCCTTGTACAATATCGATCACTGCGTCGGTCAGTGCTGAGATGCGCAGTTCCTTAACGCACGAGAGGACGCTGCTGGTGATGCTGATGCGTTTCTGCACGCGGCCCATCCAAAGACGCTGATACTTCACCGCGAGCTTGGACAGGACGAAGGACATGGCGAAGCCGATCATGACAACCACCAGAGGTCCCAGAAAGCCAAGTCCCAGCTCGCGCTGGAGTAACCAACAGGCTACGGCGGTCTGGATCATGTTCGCCCAAACCTCATGCATGTAGCGCATGCCCGTATAGATGCGATCGACGTCGGTACTCATGAGGGTGACAGCAGCCATGCCGTCGGCGGTCTGTGTTCCAGCGCTGCTTTGGTAAATGCAGGTAACCAGAAATGCCCGCAAGATGGACTGCGCGCGTTCTTGGTAGTACCAGTAGATCGACGTGGACGCTGCGATGCCAACGTATATCAAGATGGCAGCTCCGACGAGGCCGGACCCCGAACTGTTTCTAGAAACCTCATCCTTTGGTGCGGCGAGGAAGTTCAGGAGACTTCGGAGAAAAAAAGGCTGACACAAGGTGAAGCCGACTAGGCAAAGGCGAGGAAGCACAGGGAGAAGAAGCGGCCCCAGCAGTGGTTTCACTGCCCATAATAAGACATCGAGATCCCCGGCTTGGGCATCGGCCGAGTGCAGGCTTCGCAAGGACTTGCTCGAGACAGCGTCTGCAGCAAGGGTTTTGTCAAGCGGATACAGATCCTGAAGACTGAGGTTGCGATGATAGCCCGCCCAGAGAAGCGGATTGATCCATGAGTAGAGCCCGAGACTGAAGATACTGGCAGTCTCCTCCGGGCTGTGTTCGTCACCCTCCCACGAGAGAAGCCATCTCGATTTCCAGATCAAGTTGCTGCCGAGGAAAGTCGCTTCCGCGGTCACGAAGGCTGTGAAGACGGCCGCGAACGTCCTATCTTGGGCGGTTCCGAGGCCAGTCCACAAGCCCTGGCATCTTGCGATGTTGCTGATGAGATCGACAAAGAGGAAGAGGCACAGCCGACTGGACGGCCGGCGGTTTTTGAAATGCCAACAATACGAAAGCGCCAGGCAGGATAAGACACCCAAAGTGCGAAGCACGGAGCTGGCGAGTGCGCACTGGGACGTATGGCCGGGCGGCCTGTTCACCGTCAATGCCAGAAGAGCAACGGCCAGAGCAGAATATGCCGTCCCTGTTGCCTACATGTAGCAATTGACAGAGTCAGCTAGCTGTAAGACTACCGTTATGCGAAAGATGAAAGACGAACTGCTTACCAGATTGAATGAGTGCAGAACACCTGGTATGCGGGCGACGGTTGATCTGCGGATCATGGACGCGAGGCCCTGGAGCGACAGCAGCAGAAACACGGCGTGCAGTCCAAAGGAGAGCCAAGTGTTGAGGAGGGGCAGCCCGAAGTCGCCCCCGCATTGCGCTACGGCAGCATCGAATGGGTCCTCAACCTCGCCTACCATGGCGGACTGTGAAATGTGCGAATGTAGAGTCGAAACTCACGACCATGTATGACCGAGGTCGACGATGGATATTTACTAATTTCAAGGTACTTCGATAGGTACCGTACCTTGTGACGAAAACATGTCTGTGCGTTGCACTGCCACTTCCTACCGCAGCGATAAGACGATCACAAGCAAATAAACAGATGCTCCTTCCTCATTGAGTCGAGTCACGGTTGGTTCCGTGACCCTTCCATCGTGTTGACCACTGCACTTCAAAAATACTGCTTGTTGATATTCGCTTAATTAAACCTTATGCTACAGCAGTGCCCCTATTCAATGTTTATCGACGACGAACCACTGCTTGTGTTCTTGCCACTCGCATAGCCCTCGGTTGCCACAATCATATAAGAGTGGCCGCCGAGCTTCATTCCCACCCTGGACCACTCACCGAAGTGCCTCCCCGTCGTGACAGTGCCTCCTGTGCGCTTCTCGGTTCTGACGCTCCAGTACTGCTGAAAAGTGCGAGTACCGTCGATTGACGGCTTGTTGACGCGGGTGCTCTGGTACAGCTCGTACGTCCCTTCTTCGAACGTGAAGTTGCCCTTCAGTGTCCACGGCTCTCCTGGAGACAAGTCTCCGTGGGACTCGACAATGTAGTATTCGATCAGAGGGTTACGCGTCCACCCGTAGACGGAAAGATACCCTGGACCAGTGGGCTCATATGTACCGTTATACGTGATTGTCCTGTCAACATCGTTAGCCGAGTCAGGTATTTCACGTCTCGCCTGGACATGTCATCGTCGAGCAACCTGCCATATTGTAAGTTGGCGCGGCCTTCTCTTACCTAGACCCTCCTGGATTCCACCCCTTGCCACAGACGAATCCACCGCCACCGCTCCACTTCGCCGTGTACTGGCCTCCAGCGCCGTTGTTGCAGTTGTGACTGCCACTGCCCTCCTGCCAGAAGGACCAGTAGTAGTTGGCTTGTTCGGATCTCACACCAAGGCGACTGACAACCTCAGAAGACTTGATGTCGGCTGCTTCCACCAGCCATCCTGATAGCAGAGACGTGAGAGCTAGGGCAGGAAGAGAGAACATCGTAAGGCCTCGACGGTGGCAGTCGTAAGTCATGCCCTTCTGCCCTTTCGCACCTTGAATCGCCACTTATATACAATACCTACTACTCATTGAGGCAGGGCTAGTATGTCCAACAGATTCTGTAGCCTTTAGCCTGAACGAGTAAGTCGTCCTTGCCTCGAAATGGCCTTGCAGTGTGTAGGTCCCAACGGGCTATTGGTCCGCATATTGCAAGTGATCTGATGAGACAGTAACAAGTGGCTCGTCTATATATGACATTGACCAATGGGGCATTTTGGACCTTGAAATTAAATGCATGAGATTTCCCCAGATAAACGCCAAGATCCATAACAACTACCGAAGCCGCTCGTGCGGAGGTTTCTCAAAGCACGGGTCTATAATCCAACTACAGGTCTGGTCCCTTAAGCGCGTGGTCACGGCCAAAGCCGAGACAATGTGCGATTTACAGTCTCAAACAGCGTGTTGGCGCGAGTGAGGCGCGTATATTAGTTTCACTTACCGGCTGATACTCTTTGACCACCGATATGATACATCAACTTGGAGATTGTCACACTTCGGTATTGTCTTCACCCAACTGGATTTGCAGGGACTATGAACGAGAACCGGAGGCCATAGTATGGCTGAACAGATGCTTCTCGTCTAGGGAATCTCCAAAAATAGCAGCGACTTCTTCGCCCTATGTCTCTTGCCCTGTCAAGAGGACTTCAGCGTTGTGGCTCCCCTACTCGAGGCCGTATACATAGCATTCTTTAATGCTGTCAACTTCGCGCCACCCCTCACCCCCTTTCTACGACCTGGAATTCAGAAGGCTATTGCAGAGATACGAGCTTCAGTAACATCTGGCCTACCAGACATGGCCTTGCTG
>KV875100.1:1979649-2062348 GCA_001879275.1 Coniochaeta ligniaria NRRL 30616 | reverse complement strand
GCCGAGCTACTCCCAAACCCACCCGGTATCGGCCTGCGATGATAGATAGGTCCCGACACCGTACTCCCCGCCCCCTCCCCAAACCCAACCAGACTCGCGCTGCCGTCATCCGACATGCGGTCCTCGAACCCGCCCACCGACCGCCGGTCCTCCTCCATGTGATCATGGTCCATGTCCCGATACCCGCTCGCCGACCCCTCCTCCTCATACGTATCCACGCTCCCCATGTCCCCCTCATCGCCCACATCCGTCGTGTCCTCCGTGTCCTCCGCATCCCCCATCTCCTCCGCATCCCCCATCTCCTCGTCCCTATCCTCGTCCTGCGCCGTCGTCGCGCTCGCACTGGCTGTACCAACAGTACTCATCTTCGTCGCGGCCGTCGGCTGGCCCTGCGCGTCGAAGTACGCTGGAGTCAGATACGGGTTCAGCGCGGGGTTGTTGTGCGGCGGCAGGAAGCCCGAGGAGGTCGGGGTTGTCTGGGAGGATTGATTGTTGTGCCCGCCGGGCCGGGAGACGGAGGACAGCCCCGCCAGCCGGGATATGCGGTCCGCGCGCTCGGCTTCGAGGGAGTTGGTCGAGGGGTTGGAGTGGTGGCCCCGGCCGCCGCCGCCGTGGGACGGGGGCGCGTGGCCGCGGTGGCCGTCTTTGATTGCTGTTGTGGAGAGGGCGGAGAGGGAGGTTGTTGTGCTTGTGGGCGTGCCGCTGGGAGGGGGGGGTGGTTGGTTAGTATCATGTGATGGATGGGTTGTGGTGGGCAGGCAGGCAGGCTGGCTGGCTTGGGGGACTCACGGCATCTCGGACGGGGTGCCCGGATTGGAGGGGGGTTGGGGCAGGTTGATGAGCATCGGATGCGCGGGCTGGGACACGTTGGCCGACATGTTTGCGGTTGTGATGGTTGTGTTCTGGTTGGCGATGCGATCTGTTCTGAGGTGGTCTGTTATGCGAAGCTGTCTGTTTCTTTGTTGCCGAGCTTCAAATGACTTGGCGACGGTAGATACCTAGGCACCGCAGATGGCAGGAAGCTGGAGCTTTTCGTTTTCTGGTTTTCTAGCACGCGTCACAGTGGAATAGTGAAGATAGATTCGGAAAAGCTTGAAGTTGCTGGTGTTGTGAAGTGGAACGAAGTCAAACAGCTGTCGAGGCTGCCTGCTGCTCGTCTCGAGATGCACGCATTGGGACTTGGCGGGGGATGACGTACAGGTACGTACCGCGAGCCTTGTTGGCCAATCAGAGCGGCCGCGTTTCGACGTTCCGTTGTTTCGCCCATGCGGGGTGCTGGCATCACAAACGGAGCACAAACGGGGAAGGAGCGGTGTTCCCAAACGGGCAAGGAGCAGGTGTTCACATGATGGCTTCCAGCTTCAAACAAAAAGCATTCGATCCCAAGTCTACCGTTCTTTTATGGACAAGGAGAAATCATCGCAAATGGCCAACCATGCAGCTCATCTTCACCGAGATTCAAGCCCGTCTACTACTTCTTGGAAACACCGGCATCACGCATGACCATGTCGTCGCGCGACGGTCCAGTACCAATCCATGCAACCTTGACACCCTGCGACATGCCATGTCAGTAGCTGGAGAGATGATTCGGGCCATGTTAGAACTTACGACAAACTCCTCGATGAACTCGATGTACGTGCGTGCCTGTTTCGGCAGGTCGTAGTACGACTTGGCGTGCGTGGTAGGCTTGTTCCAGCCCTCGAACTCCTTGTACTAAAGAGGTATGGATGTTAGCGCAAGTCTTGACACACACGTCTATGCATGGCACGAGAAAGGGCGCAGCTGCTACTCACCACAACCTCGCACCTCTCCAGCAGACCGAGGTCGGCAGGGAAGAAGTCGATCTCCTGTCCGCTAGCCGGGTCCTTGTATGCGACGGCGACCTTGATCTTCTCGAAGCCGTCGAGCACGTCGAGTTTCGTCAGGTTGAGCGCAGTGTAGTGGTTGATGGCCTGTACTCGAGTTAGCGGTGGACGAGAGCGAAGGCGTCAACCAAGAGCCAGGACATACCGTCGAGTACTTCACGACAACGAGATCCAACCACTGTTGGTTTGACATCGTTAGCATTGCCCTTGCTATGTCATTAAGTCGTCGAGACAACTTACACCACACCTCCGCTTCCTGCCGGTGCTGACTCCCCACTCGCGGCCTTGATATAGCGTTAGTGTACTACTTTTGTACCATGTCAAGGTTCTCCCGAGGTACTTACCAACTTCCTGCAGCTTCGTGCCAGCCTCACCGAGATCTTCAGTCTTGAAGATACCCTCGCCGACACGGGTGGTCTGAGACGTGGCAACAGCCGGGTCAGCAATTACATAGCACGCGTTGGTGCAGGCAGTCACTCACATATGCCTTCACGACACCGATGATCTGGCTGTTCGCATGTTAGCGATCTTTAAACAAACGATGCAGCGCCAATCGCTGAATCCGGAAAGGTCAGATCCACTTACTCAAGCTTCGTCGGGTCGATAGCGAGGCCGGTGAAGATGCCTCCGAGCCTGTTGTAGGTTGTCAGAATCTGGCATGCAAGCCACGTTCGAGAGTCAGGGGACGAACCCGGTGTTACTGCTGGTGCAGTAGGGGTATGTGCCTGGATATTGTGAGCTAACGCTATCCAGTAGAGAGTAAGAGACGAGATGCAGAGCAGACTAACCATAATCTATATCCAGCTATACAAGGAGGTGAAGTCAGAAAAAGGGTCCATGTCAAGAGAGGTGATCGTTCTGGAGGTGACAGCCCGTCGCATAACTCGGACCTCGGGCAGTCAGGGGTAGAAGCTGTGGTAAACTTGCCATGAGCGCGTTGGCACCCTCGATGAGGATCTTCTTGTTGGTTCGTTGGGCGTCGCTGATGAACTGGACGGCATCGACGCAGTACTCGGCGAGCTTCGGTCGGTACTCCTGCAAAAACAAGTCAGCCCATGGCCCGCTTCCTCGCTCGAAAGCCCATCTGAACCGTACCTTCCACCGAGCAATCTCATCCTCGACGTCGTACTTAAGCAGGTCGCCGTACCGCTTCTTGTACCCGTCAGCCAACTTTCGCAGCTTGCGCTCGAATAGCTCCTCGTCGAAGGCCTCAGCCAAGCGTACGCCGCTACGGGCTGCCTTGGTGCTGTACGATGGGCCGATGCCCCTCCTCGTGGTGCCAATCGCGAGCGCGCCGAGCTCGACTTCTTCGAGACCGTCGACGGCGGCGTGCAGGTCAAAGTTGATCTGGCAGCGGTCCGACACGAGGATGCGCTTGCGCGCGCCTTCGAGGCCCTTGGCTTCAAGCTCGTCCAACTCCTTGAAGAAGCTGGGCGCATGGAAGACGACGCCGGAGCCGATGAGGTTCATGCACATGGGGTTGATCAAGCCAGAGGGCAGGAGGTGGAAGCTGGTCGCACAGTGTCAGGTTCTCGGTTCTCTGGTGTTGATGGCGTCGGCAGTCGCTGCTCCGGGGGTCAATACTGACCTGTACGAGACGCCATTAGCAACTTGGTGACGCCCTATGGTTAGCAAAGTGAACGTCTCCTAAGGATTGGGGCAGCATGGTCTTTACCAATGGAATGACCTGGTAAAATGTTAGCTGCTAATCTTGAAACCTAAAGAAATATATCTAGCTAAACAAGAAATATAAACTCTATGAGAACTAATATAGGTAGCAAAGGTAACGGACAACATGAAGGAACCAATAATGAAAAGAATTCTAAACCATGTGTTTGGAATCCTGATATAGGAGATACAACATGAACTTGTCGAACCGAAACTCACCAGCGTTATGGCCGCCCTGTATCACCGTCAGCTCATGCACAATAGCTGCTTCATCACGGGAAGACTCACAGCAGCTCTGGCGCAAATCTGCGCCTTGGGACACAAGATGTCCGTGAGCTTGCCCTTTCCCTCGTCTCTGATTTGCCTGTCAGTGCCAGCTCTGCATAGCCCAATGGCTGGAGTACCGGGGAAGCCTTACCCCCACTGGGAGCCCAGAATGATAGTCGCCATGATTTCGAAAGAGTCGCGATGTCAACACGACAGGAAGGGGTGTTCAAGTTCGACGTCACTCTAAGTCTCCAGATTTTATCTCGCACGCCACTAGCAAGCAATTGAGTCAATCGCGGGGCAGTCATTGTGATTCATGGTGGGGCACAAATATTTGTGCAAGGGTGGGGTCCTCCTTTCTCCCTTCAATTGGGCCTTCGCCGCGTTCCGCGTGCAGATTTTGCGCGATCGGAGGGCGTCACGGGAAGGAGCAGCCAAAATCTGCTGTTTCCCTTTTGGATTGCTCAGTCCTCACAGCAATCTGCCGGCCAGCACGCAGTTAAAATAAGATTTAGTCGCAATATCATTAGAGGTTTTTAGCAAAACAAAAGACATCACAAAACGGAAACGAGCAAAAAGGAACCAACGTTTTTACGTTGTAACGTCTCCGGTACGGGGAATCGAACCCCGAGCCCCGCGGATCCTTCGATCGGGCCGGCGAAAGCTGATCTTTTGAAAACGCGATATGTTAACCGTTACACTATACCGGATGTGTCGCCCGAATACAAGGGTGCGATGTTGGAGGCGGTGCTTAACAGGCTTTATGAATGACTCGGTCTTGCATAACGACGCTAGATATCCGATATCCACATGCAAGACAAAGGGCGACTGACGTGGGGCCTGGAGAACTGCGTGCTTGAATATGGAGAGTCGGTAGGAAGTATTGTCGTTGTCTAGCTGATAAGTTCCTCTGAGTACATCTGCCATACAGCATCCCGTTTCACGCAGATTGAGCATATGCTCGGAGATCTCTCGGCCCCTGACAACCTCATGCTCAGAAGACTCCGGCAGCGAAATCGACAACCTGAACCTTTGAGACGACGGCCCCGAGACTCTTAACAAACGCAAGATGGGCCGGGTCCTTGTGGGTGTAGTACGCTACGTCCTCTTCATTCTCAAACTCGCTGACGAAGACGTGGGTGATGCCGTTCTGGATCCACATTAGCGTACAGTTACAACAACCCCCTCGATTCTAGGAGGAAGCAAGCATTTGGGTATGTAACCGACCTGTAAGCCTTCTGCACTGTTTTCCTTGCCGCCCGTGGCCGACTTGATGTAGGTCTTCTTGGTCTCGGGGTGCACGCAGTTTGTTTTCAGCGCCAGCATGCGGTCGCAGAGCTGGGGCGCTGTCAGTAAGGTGGCTGTTCGCTATTCAGACTTCCGGACTCGGCCCGGTGACGTACATCTTGGACCTCGGCAGGCGTCGCCTCAGGCTTGAACGCGAACATTACAATGTGAATGATGGCCATTTTGGATATATGTATGGTAGGAATTACTCTTAGTTGATTTGGGATATTTTCGGAATATTTTGCACCTATTTGTAGTGTTGAAGAGTCCGAGATGTGTTGAAGAGTCCGAGACGAGGTCGCGCATTTGTCATTCTCGTCCTAGAGATGTGGATATACACTTGTTGCGCCCCACTGTAGACGACCATCGCAGCGTCGCTGGTGTCCTTTGGACAACTTTATGTCCGACAGGTCCGAAAGAAACAACTCCTTGTCTAGAGCGTTTACCAAGGAGCAGAAGGGGTGCCTTCTACGGGTAGCTTCAGCAGCTACCTTCCACCTCCGGCTGGTAGAGCTGCATCAAGCAAAGCAAAGAGGCCCCGTCAAATTACTTCTCCCAGCAACTGTCAAATGTGTCGTCCCATGCGGCGTCTCTAGAGCTTATAGGATCGTCATCATACTCGTCCCAGTCGTCATATCCGAGCCACTCCCGCTGCTCTTCATCCATCCTGCGGTCAGCGCACTCCTCCAGCCATTCGTCCATCGTCAACTCCTTTTTGTCCAACCCCGTGCCCCAAGGCCCCAACTTCTTCTTCTCAGACTGGGGCTCGTATACAGGGCTGCAGGCGTCGGCCACGCGGCGCGCGCTCTCGTCCATAACCTTCTGCATCCATTGACTGTCGATGCGCTTGGCATAGGCATCATGTAGTGCAGGCAGGTGTACGACGTCATTGACGCAGTACTGCATCGTCTTGGCGTCCAAGGGCCAGCGGGAGAAGATGTCGTTGGGCATGAGAGCCTGTACCTCCTCCTTGGTTCTGATCCAGCGGTTGCGCTCCATGAATCCCAGACTCAGATCCCTCTGGACGCATGTATCGAGCCCGCGGACGTAGGTCTTATCACCGTCGCGGGAGGCATTCTCGAGGAGCTGTATGTCTGTGACACCCGCAAGCCGGACCTTGTAGTGGGT
The DNA here is from genome assembly GCA_001879275.1 of Coniochaeta ligniaria NRRL 30616. NCBI lineage: Eukaryota > Fungi > Ascomycota > Sordariomycetes > Coniochaetales > Coniochaetaceae > Coniochaeta > Coniochaeta ligniaria. The sequence continues at coordinate 2,056,133 of KV875100.1, read as the reverse complement.
CCAGAGGGCATCGGCGTCGTTGCGTACGTCCCAGAGGCATTTAGGGGTGTTGGGATCCTCGAGGATGGCCTTGAGGGTCTTTCCGTTGCCGCCAGGCGTGGTGAAAGCGGAGTTCCCGAGGGCCTGGATGTCGATGATGCCTGTGACTCGTGTGGGGTGGACGAGTACGGTCATGACGGCGAGGGTTCCGTTGCGGCTGAGATTTCTGCCCTCGAGGTCCAGATAGAGGGTACTGGACGTAGGGATCGAGGAGAGGAAGATCATGAGCCCTGGAAGGGAGGAGATCAAGGTCGCGGCCGGCGTGGTAGTAGCCATGTCTAGGATGAAGGAGTGCACCTTGGGGTTGTTTGGTATGTCGAGCTTGTTCGTTCGTTTGTGTTGTAAGTTGCGATACATATATCGCTTTTTGCGTCTTGATTGTGCATTCACTTGCTTTGTCCGAAGCCCTTGTGCTACGCTAGGTTGTTTCACTGATGCCATGCTCAAGGTTCAGCAGCACGAGGCTGCTGTGTAACAGGAAGAAAGTTCGTCCAGACTTCCCCGCTCGTATCAGACCAATCATTCCTAACCGGCCTCCAAGGCAACCATCGCCATGGCCAACTTGAGTCGGTGAGATTGGATGTCATTCCCGTTTTGCATCCCCAGCGCATTTCTCGTTGATCCTGCCGACAGTGGAACCGGCATCTTCCACTCGTGCTACGCCTCCCCTCCCACAACACCAGGGAAAACTCAAGATGGGTGTCGACTGCGGTTTTGATGTCTATCCCTCGCTCAGCCCACAATGTCAGGGCCTCTACGACGCCTTCCTCGAGGAAGTTATCGAGAAATACAAGGACAAACTGCATTCCGTTACCGGCGAGCCCCTTATCCAGATCATCGGCACGCCAGAAACCAAAAACGCCTTTGTTTTCTTCAATGTCGGCGAAGGTCCCAAGCTACCCTACCGCGTCGAGTACTTTCTTCGCTTCGCGTCTAAGCTCGTCGGCCGCGAGAACGTCATGCCATATCTGAAGGAAGTCTACCTCATCGCGCGAGATTACTTCCCCGAAAACGTCCAATTCTGGGCATCTGAATCGGCTGATTTTATCCGAATTCTGGATAAAATACCAGACATGCGAAAGGAGGATGGACCCGTTCGCACGGATAGTGCAGAGGTATACACGGCGTTGCGAGAGATGGTACGTCTAGCGAAAGAAAGCCAAGAGCGAGACACGAAGGTTGAGCCAGAAAAGGAAGCTGCTTGATGGGTTGTGAGATCATTATCAGTCGCGGCAAGTGTTCGAAGAGCCTAGGACCTCCATTTTGGGGCTGCTGCTTCATCACAGCAGTATGGTTCAGCATGGAACAATTGTCGGCATAGCAACAGGTATTCAGTGCATTTGGAAGTGGTTCCGGCTGGTCTTGGTGTCGGTAGCGCAGGTCGCAGCGGCAGTTGCTGTGCCTGGTAACCACAGGCGTAAGCGAGTCGATAGATCTGCAGCCACTTGGGGATAAGCTTAAATAGTAGGGCTGAAACTTTGCAGGCTTCTTCACTCATTTCCCATTAAACCCGGATGGGTGACGGCGTATTTTTACCTGTCTGAAGTGTCCAGTGTCCGGTCTTTGGCACAGCTAATCACATATGCAGCTATTTCGTCAACCCAGGCCCTTTTGCAGTCAAATCGTTTCTTCTGATCCAGAGTATTGGTACAAGAAGCATGCAAACTAAGTACCAGGTACTCGGTGATGGAGAGAGCGGTCCAGCCAGTCAGCTTGCTGTCAACACTTTCGGAGCCTGCCGAGAGCTATCACATGAGACGCCCGACACGAAGAGGTGTGCTTGGCGATGATTGGCTGTTGCTCTTGGCGACAATGCCCTGCCACACCGCTTCAAGATTGGAGAGCCTCGTTGCAGACCAATACCTGCAACTCCATCAATCCCGTACGATACCTCCACGAGTCTGACTGTATTTTCGCCTGTCCAAAAATGTCTTCATCGCAGGGAGGAACCCCCGGACAAGGAAACACGCATTCCCAAAGGGTAGCAGCACCAGCTCAAAGCCACGGTAGACTACAACCACCATCTGGTCGACCTCCAGGAGCCCAGCCGCTTTCTCTATGGGTCCCTCGGCCTCCAACTCGAAGGACAAGGGTATGATACCAGAGCTCTCGCTATCTTTCAAAGCTTGTTAGACTGACCCTGAAGCTAGAGGTTCTTATGGGCTTGTTTCGGAGACTACGGAAGGGCAGGCGCCATCTGGGCTTGCCTGGCTGTAGTTACCGCTCTGGTATTCTTTCTGCTCCAGTGGTTCAAAGAAGCTCCCCAAGATCCATACTCCAAAGCTGCCTATGAGGAGCAGCGGTATCAGAGCGATCTGAAGACCAGAGAATACTGCCTGAAGTTGCGAGTAAGTTGAGTCTGGCAGGACCCCGCAGCTCGCACCGTGCTGAATGTTCCTACAGGAGGCACAACTCCCATGGTCGAATCTAGACTGCGAGCAAATCCTAGCGGCGCCGTTTCTAGCACGCCCTGATAACCTTGAGAATACCGGCCAAGCCACTACACCTCGCAGAGGAATTACTTTCGTGTTGGCATGCATACTTGACCTCTTGCGGGGTGCGGTTGATATCTTCGGCATACCTGTCCCTGCTGTGCTGCTTATTACCTGGGTCTTTACCTGGGTCTTGGTCGCAGTCTTAGCTCCCGCCCAACATCGAAGAAGAGAATGGCCCAGAAGAAACACTTCCAGAGAATACCACTCCACGGACTCGACAAAAGTTGATTCCAGCGATGTCAAGATAGACGACGTTGAGGAATCAGAAGAGACTTCCCAATCGGAACAAGATCTTCATATATCTGACCACGATGCTACTGATTCAGAACACTCGGTAGCTGCAGTGGCCCAGCTGAATACCCCAGAAAATACAGAGGATGGACCACTAGAGCCGCAATCGGGCCGAAGTACAGCATCGACAGACCGCTTTGGCAACAAGACCTCTCGACATGGCCTAAGTCCAGGCAATCGCACTGCCGCAGGCTCACGACACAGTATCCGGGAGAACAGAGATACATACGGAGCTTATGGTAACGAACGCGTCGTTGATGTACGCATCCGTCCTGATGTTCAACAACGGATGGAAAGACACAGCAAAAAGAGTCTCCGCAGTACCAGCGGCACTCAGAAACAGAGAGTCCAAGAGCTTTCCCTGACGGGTTCCACGAATAGGCAAAATACCACTCAACAGGCACAACCAAAAAAGAGTGACCCCGACGTGGCTGGACAATTGGCCTTGCTCTCTAGACTGAGCCAAAGGGGAAATGGCCAAGGATCAACAGCACCAGACAGGAGCCCACAGCCAGACAACTCGAGGAGTGGTCTGAAAGCGGGCTCCAATCCTCCAGTCACAACCTCCTCGACAATACCTGCTTTGCCGACTATAGCAAGACCTGGCGGATCTCTCAGATTAACAACAGCCTCTGCTACATCAACAAGCTCTTCAAGCGCCGCCACCTATCTAAGCACCCCTAGCAAATCGTCCTTATCTTCAAATGCTGGGTATTGGACCGCATCTTCCACCACGTCAACATCAAGGGAGAAGCCTTCCAGAACGTTAGACGCACCTCTCCCCTCATACGGCTCGGTTTCCATTGGAAAAGCATCTAAGAACAAGAAGGTTATGACAGGGATGGTGTGGTATTGTGTAAGTCTTTATCCCAGCCAAACAAGGGCTAAAAACCATTCTTTCCGACCTTCACTCTGTCTCTATGCTTTCAGTGTGATAAGCGCCATCATTCGAGACCAACCAGCTAATAGACATAGCACAACTGCAATGGTGGACCATGGGGGGAGGTTCCGGAATGTCTATATTGTCAGCACGACTTGTGTAGGGACTGTGAAATCGGGCCCGCACCCAATAACCTTTTTTTTTTGGGACTGCCTCGCACTCACCTCAGTGAAATGGAGGAAATCAAGATGAAGAAAATCAAGATGAAGAAGAGGGCCTAGAGGTCCATCGGACACTGTCAACAGTTCTATTGGAGAACACAGTCATGAGCACAGACCGCCTAAGCACCAATTTGTGGCCAAAGGTGGTCGACACTGTCGACCCGACCCTTAGATTCTAGGCTATCCGCTAGATCCGACAGGTGACGCCGACTGCCAGGGGCGTGAGGGAAAGTGCTCAAACCACGAAAGAATATCTGTAGAAAGATATGGGATTCGCATCAACTACTAGGTCTAGTCTCCATGGTCGACGACAGCCTTCCCTTGGTACCGCACTCATTCACACGTTGAACCGACCACATTCCGCATCACAACCACCCTTTGGGCCTTTCTTTCCTCACAATTCATGATACAACTGACTCAAGGCACAATGCGTGTATTCATATCACTTCTCGCTTTTTGGGTCTTCACCACCTGGATTTACCTACTTCTTTCCCATCACGGCTCCAACAACTTCAACAACGACGTAACCTTCAAGGTAAGGATTATACCATGGCTGTTGGTAAGTAACTTCATAGTCAAACATCCATGAGCATAAACGACTAACATCTATCCAGGACATACTAGACAACCGCACATACAACCCCACGAAGATTGAGGGGGTGGGACAGATGATCGGTTGTGTGAACGGCGAGATCTTGGGCTAGGGGCCCAAGACCGCCACAACGGTTATCCTCTCACCCAACACGCCCAACGATAGTTACACCTGGGTGTATACCACCAATGACACAATCATGTACCGCAGATGGAACAAGACCGACGAGGAGCAGGGCAACTATGTTCGCCACAGCCAACTCGGCTCAGGCGAGGCTGTGCGTTGTGCCGGAGAGCTGTGGATTACCACCGTCTGGAAGAACGGCGTCCGGTCGTCTGTGACGAAGATAAATGACGCCAGTGGGCACTACTGGCCCAACGGCCGTATCTGCCTTCCGAAGGTGCTCGGCAAGCTGCGGGCGTTGGGTGTTCCCATGGGGGAGAAGGACCAGGGACTAGTTTGGCTGCCTAGCGAAGACGGCTGTAGGATGAGCTGTATGAGTATGCGGGACTATGTACGGGAACGGAAGCGGAGGAAGCAGGAGCAGCAAGAACGGGAGTGGCGGTACGCGAACGAGAGTGCGAACAGGGACTGAGGGATGTACGATAAAGGGGCGTCGGTGTGTACGATTGTTCGAACGGATACAAGGACCACTAGGACAGTGTATACTAGTGTTGACTGTCATTGTTTGTCATGCTTAAACTCTTTGTTCGAGATGGCAAAAAAGTGTAGTCGGGAGATGACAAAAGTCTGCTAGGACAGTAGAACATGTCGAATGTTTTGACGCTGATCATACGTGCTCAGGAGAACGACATAGTGACAAGAGGCAATATGTTGGGTAGGTAAACATCAAGAGTTCATATTGTTGAGCGTGCCAGTTCGCTCTCTTAGGTCGGCATCCTAGGTACATCGAGAGGTAAACAAGTAATCTGTAGACTGTCTTCAACCCATGATATTGGTCACCGAAGTCTTGAAAACATTGAGGTCGGAGTTTTCTAAGTTTGGAAAGTGGCATGAACTGTTTAGGCCTCTCTTTCCAGATGCTGAAGACAAGTATTCTATCACCATGTGATGTCTCCCAGGTGTCTCATTAGCAGTACTCTTACGAGGCCAATCAATGCAAACCAAGAATAGAGGGCACTCGTAAATCGGTACATGAGGTAAGGGAAAGAAACTCATTCTGATATTCGTGCTCTTTGAGGGATAAGGATGTCATTACACTTCACTACATCAAAAACAGATCGTTCGTCTTCACCTTGAAAGCTGTATGTACTTGAAGCTCTACTAGTCTATTTCGAACTCATTCACTCTGACCTCGATTTCATCTTACCCGAATCGCACTTTGACTTCAACTTGCTCACCTACTTGCTGATCTGAATCGGGATTCTTGACTTCTTTCTTACTCCACTTCGAATTGTCTTTCACCACTTCGACTTCGACTTCGTCAACTTCACTCCTACTTTACTTTTCACTCGGCTATAATTGTTCCCGAATATTTAATCTCTCTTCAGCTTCAACTTTCTTCAACCCACTCCACCTCAACCTCAACCTCTTCCATTTCGCTTTTTGACCTCGCGTTTCTCCCCTTCAAACCTCTGGGCCCACCACTATATACTATACCATCAACCTGGTAAGCCTCTCCTCCATTTCTGTGTTTTTGCTCTCCCTCATGATGCTATTTTGCATTCAAACTACGAGTCGCTCGTGGGTGCCCATACCCACCTGACGAGAGGCAATGCTGTAAAACAAACCCCCTCTGAACGAAGTTTCTCATTTCGAATTATCTGCCCTTGCTATCTTGGCTGTAGCTGACATACTGGAGTCATCAGATCACCAGCACTGCAATCAAGCATGAGGTCAGACCATTTCGATCACCACGTAAGTCATCTTGAGCCTTGTTTCTTCTTCTCTTACTCCGATGATGAATTCCCCGGGCCCTCGAATGCCACTCGCTCTTGGGTGCGTATCCCCACCTGTCGAGAGGCAAGCTAAAATGTTGCGTGCTGCTCCCTCTTGGGTGCGTACCCCCATCCGCGGAAAGGCTCATGCTGCACACATACCTTCGCAAATGCTCTGATGATGAGTTTCTATTCTCGAACAGTCAGCTCTCGCTGTCATGACCGCATCTAACGTACTTCCTCCGACAGACCCAATGCTTCTTTCCGATCCTCCCAACCACACCATCTTCCAACCTCCACCCATCAAGATAGCAGGGACTTTAACGCCCGAGTCCATAAACAGAACCTTGGGATTCCCGTAAGGGACGGCCCTGTCGTGTGCAGGGTTGTGCACGACGAAACCCATACCAGTCAACCAACCAACCAACCTCGAAATTGCTATCTTTTCCCTCTCACTTCCTCACTTCCGCCTCATTTCTTTCGACTCACGACGTTCATCCTATCACTTTCGCATTATGGGTTTCACCACTCACTTCCACGTCTCGCTGCGGATGTGTTATATATATCGACCATCACCTCGCCGATGTTTCATTTCGGTCCCCCCAGCAAATATACTCTCTTCCAACCTCCATCCATCAAGATAGCAGGGACTCCAACGCCCGAGTCCATAAACAGAACCTGGGCCTCCCGCAAGGGACTGCCCTGTCCGTACGCTGGGCTGACGTACGGCGAAACCCAACCAATACCCCAATCTACCTACCCAATCTCAAAAATTGCTATCTTTTCCCTCTCAACTCCCCACTTTCGCCTCGTTCCTTTCAACTCACGACGTTCGCTTGCATCGGATGTGTTATATATATCGACCATCAGCTCGCCCATCTTGACATCATACTTTTCCTTGAGCATTTGGCAGCAAGACTGCAGTCGAGCATGAGTCAACAGCACATCGTTCACGGATGCTCTCTGCCTATGCTCTGTCTCTGTTCTGCTGTCAACATTATCTACTGGTTCCCAGCTGAAGAAGCAGCACGCAGGAAGGATGCCTGGCAGGCTTGGTTCCCTCACAGCACATCTCACGGTCTGCTATTATGCCCCAACTACCCGTCTTGTGGCCGGTCTGGCGGAAAGCTCGAGGTGGAACCGCCATGTCCTGATGCCTCACTTCAGCCATGCTTGACGTTGTCTGGACACGATCCGGTTCGGACACCAATCCCCCGAAGTTCACTCTATCGTCCAGTTCTGCTCCCCGAACCAGTACTTGCCTTTGAAGATACCGCTCAGCTTCGACAAGGGCAACCCAGTGCCAGTCATTCGTCGGATTAGGGTGCAGCCCAGCTTTGAGACCTAGCATTGGGACACATGTTGCAAACATCGACTGCAACTGATTGATGGTACCTGGTACTTCAACCGGCCGGAGCGGCCGAAGCCTGCCATGGGCCTAGTCCCCGGGTGCTGAAAGCCGTCGGCGTCTGGACTAGTTTCTGCCGCTAACGACATTGTTTGCACCCCCCGTATACCCTGTTCTCGGACACTGAACTGACCTGGCAGTGATATACCGTTGGCCGTGGACCTCACTTGTTCCAGGGTCGTGTGTCTATGGTTCCCCATCCCCGGAAGCGCAACCGCCACTCAGCGGTATTTCCAAGTCCAAGTGACTGCGTCGACACTGTCTCCATCTCGATCGCTGCCGCAAACGATCCATTGCATGGAATAAGACGAGGGTGCACCATAGTCGAGGTCCACACGACGACTGTGTGGTCGCTGGCGTCCGCCGTCAACAGTCTAAGACCGTCTAGTGCACATCTGGACACTGTACCAAGCACGAGTTAGCTTCGTTACAACAGGGAGCGAGATCAAACCTCTGGCCTGTTGTCTAAGTCACGCCTGTGTCTTCAGACTATCTGCAAGTCTGTTGAGGTCCTGATGGCCAAGTTCGTGGCAATGGAGTAGTACTCGACTTGCCCGACAAGACATGCACTCCCCAACGAAGTCATTGCAACCACCCTCCTTGAAGCCAACAAGCATCAAGACACCACAGCGGTGTGGCTTTCATGCAAACTACGCCTTCACATGACGGCACATTTGCTCGGTCAGCCACTCATCATCCTCGCCGGCAGAATTGCTCCAGTTCATTGCGCTCTGGATTGAGTGTGCCTCTTCCGACGGCTTAAAAGTGACAGTCCAGCCTCGTTCATCCCACTGCAAAGGAAGGTTGCAGCTTTGCGAGCTAGTATCGCTTTGAGTGTCGGCCGTTCCACTGGTTTGAGATCCTCCAGATGGGCACGAATCGAATGGTCAGCGGACGAAGCTGCCAATCTCAAGAATGCCAGCACTCGATATTCCAATCAGCCCCTGTTTCTGAGGCAGATGAGCTTCACGGATAGCTACCCGAGTGTCGTGCTTGGCCTTGCAGACTAGGCACACTGGGAATCCTGTCTCGGGAGTTTACGTCAGGCCAGTCCCCTTCGTCGTTGGCAGCCCGCCCAGGCGGCTAGTAAGCATACGACCTGGCCACATTTCGATGCCATTCATATTATCCGGACAGAACCGTGAAGGTTGGGGTGATGGCATGACAAGCAGAGGATGGTGGACAAGAATGCATCACTCAGATGGTCGTCCAATACGAGCGACTTCCTTCAAATGCCACTCTCGCACATTGCAAAGCACTGCGTGACTGTCTCCGAGTCCAGTTGAGGCTTTGCTTTTCTATGAAATCTCCATTAGGCCGCGTTATTACTTTACTCATCGCCCCTTTCCACCGGTACCTGTATGTACTGATCTCCAGCATAAGTATAAAATCCAGACCATGATATCCAAACATTTTGCCGCTTAGACCACGCTCATAAATGACCATACCAGATTCATAAATGATCCCTTCATTAGATCCAAGACCCTCGTCCTCTTCCGCGTATAAATATGCAACTCTAAGGAAAGAACGCAGCCCCCTGGTCGATCCGATCCGGGTCCAGGCTCGGATACGCGGGCCAGAAAGCTGGTGCCATGGGATCAAGGTTGCGATCAAACATGCTGTCCATCTCGCCCACGTCCATGTTCGTGCTCTCGTCAAAGAAGTTGAACAAATCAAGACTTGCGAGGTCCTCGGGGAACGAGAAGTCGTAGTTGAACGATAAAGCTCTCGGGTCAGGGGCCGGAACAGAGACTGGTAGACTCTCCACGCTGGATTGCGGTGGAGTCCCCGTAATGTGCCCTTCGTTGCCGTTCAAACCGACGAGAGAAGAAGGTTCCGGCACAACTGTGTCAGACTGGCTGGTTGTTGCTTGGCCAGAAGACAGCCCTTTGGGATTTGTGCCGCTCATTGCATTGTTAAGCTGATCGCGTATTGGTGCCATGGCCGGTGTGCCCTCGCGACATTTGCGCTTAATGTTGTCCTGGACCTTCTCCATCCCCTCGACCACCTTCTGCGCGAGGTTATAGTTGATCCTGGCGCTGGTGAAGACGCGACCCCATTCCTCCAAGACAGGTAAGACCTCCATAAAGGCCGCACGGCCTCGGGCACGGAACATTGGTATCTGGCTGAAGCGCCACTTCCTGTATGCGACGCTGAGAGATATAGACAGGGCGTAGGGAATAAAAGGCAATGGTCCGACGTCGTATTGTTTGACGATTTGTAATATCCTGTCCGCAGATATAGACCTGCGAGCATTCAGCAGCGGTTGGGGGAGATGTGGATAATCTTGCTGCTTGCCCGGGCCAATTAGTGGCGGGTTGGCGAAAGCTTGTCGGGTCTGTCGGACAGATAGGGCGCACACGGCGTGGTGGAAGACTTCGATGGAAGCTATGATGGATGGCGGCGCATTCTGCGCGCCTGAATCGAGGATCAACCGCTCGAAGACGGAAACCTCGACGGATTGGTGGCTTGTCGAGCATGGGCGATATAGATCCTGAATTAGGTTGAGCTGCCATATGACGAGTATGAATAGTCTGAAGCATGGCGCTTGCATAGCTGCATACTTGAGGATGTCTCTGTCAAAATCTCGCTCATTTAGAAGGATCGGTCGTCCGTGAAAAGAGGCCATCATGCGGTCCAGGGCAAAGATGCAGAGAAATATCCTCTCAATATCTTCGCGACACCTCTGTCTGGGGGTATGGCCAGCAGGCGTCTCGTCATGCTGGTTGTGTATGTGGTAAGCTTTGTCATAGACCTCGAGATGGAGGCCAATGGAGAAGACGATTGCCATAGCTTGAGAGAAAAGCCGAGCAGGACCGTCCCAGTCTTGTTCTTCCAAGGGCTGCCAGTACATAGCCATAAGAGCCAGTATGCGGATCTGGTCAAGCAGTCGGTTGCTGAAGTCTATCTCCTGGATCAGTGCTCGCAGGAGCCCAGATACCTTGCTCGAGAAGTCCTGGTATGACAAGGCTGTCGGATATGCTTCAAGGCGAAGGTGTCCCCTAGCTTCGTGGTCTGTCGACGCAGCGAGACTAATAACCAGCTTTATAGCCCTATCTATCCTGTTGGTGCCGAGGCTCATGAGCCGTTTCTCATCAAATATAGGAAATATCGGATGGATCTTCTTCAGGTAAATGCTCCTCAGATTGTTGAAGGCAGTCTGGGGCGGATCAATGTCGGCGAGACACCTCTCTATCCAGTTGTTCCGTGCTGTCCGGAGAGTTTCTTCCAAAGTTGCAATGTCATCTAACGCGGCAGTCTGGGAGGTATGGGAAGATCTCCTCCTGTCACTGACCGCCGCCGAAGGCAAGGGCACTCGAGTAGAAGTCCTTCCATTGCCGTGTCTGTCCGGCTGAACTGGCGCCTTCCATATCCCAACAGCGGAGTCACGCTGATGGTGTGGGGAAGGAGAGTTCCTAGACACTTCCGCCATGGCCGAAATCAGGATATTCTCGGGGTTGAGATCTCCCACAAATCGGGCTTGGGGATCCTCCTCCTCCGGAAGATCAGCGGAGGCAAGCCCTCCAGAGCGATCAGATAGCCTTAGAAGATGCGAAGCGGCCTTGGAAGCATCGTCATCTACATCGATAGCAGTAGATGACGGCGTCTCCGTTCTCCTCTCGGCATTGCGAGGCCTTTTGGCTTCCCGGGGTCCATCAGGAGACTGCGAGAGACCCGGCGAAAGCTGTCCAGAGTTGCCGGCCTCTGGACCATGATTGCATTTTTTCTGAACTCATTAGCAACCGAGAAAGAAAGAAAGAGACGACCGGTGCCTGTATCCTGTACCTTCTTCTGTCGACAGGCTAGACACGCATGCTGTACTTGCTTCCGCTTCACAGGCAGGCCGACGGCATCGGAAGCGACAAATCTCAAGCGAGCCCCACGCGGCACTTGACCGGGAGGGCTATCGAGCGGCTCGTGCCTTGGTTGGGTCCCAACGACCTGCTGGCCCGCCATCCGCTTCAAATCTGACAGAGTCTCACAGTGATTGGCAGATGGGCAACAAGGATCCAGTGCACTAGGAGTGGGGAACATAAAAGACAACCGGTCTTGCTGTCGATTTAGCGAATTGCCGATCTTCCGATTATGGAATTGTGCGATTGCCTGGAGCTGGATTGACGAAGACTGATGAGGCGTGTCGCGGACAAGCCAAGAGATGAAGTTGGCGGTGTGACAGTTTGAGGAAGCTCCGCCGCGAGACGAGGATTTAGTCCAATAGCATCCTTGGAGTGTGGCTTTAGGGACGATCTGTGGAAATGTGTGGAAATTTATGTAGAGCTTTACTATCCTGACAGTACTTGATCTAACCATAATTGGAAACTCCTGGTTCTCCGCACTCCGCTGCAAACGGCCGCCTCCTTCAACATTCGCAATTCTCACGACATCACGGCGCCGGCAGAAAAACATATATATCAACCTCCGCTTCACAACCAAGTATGATTGACGGCGTAAGAAAAGCAACAAGATATTTCAGGTTCATTCATCTATTCGTTCCCTAAACCGGTCCATCGGTCAATCCCTCCACTCCTATATCAACTCGGGCAACACAACAGACTGCACCACGACCGTCTAGGTCCATTAAGACGCTAAAATGCTGAAGACATCAGTAAAGGCGGTTATACCGTCAATAGCCACGGTTCAAATCCGTGCCGTCACCATGGCAGCCATGGCTACTCCCCAACCCAAGCGTGAAGGGGACATATCAGACTCGTTCGCCTCCCTGTCAGGCCAAGAAGCCACTCCCCTCCCCGACCGGTTCCGCGAGCTCAAACTCTCCCTCTCAGCCGGCCGCGAAGGCAAGATCACAGCAAGCTGGAACCGCCTACTCAAAGTCCTCAAGCATGAGAATGACATCGTCGCAAAGACCGTGCCTCGCATCATCCCCCAGGTCCGCTTCAGCCACCTAGACCAGGACATCGCCTCCCTAAAAGACGAGATCAAGAAACGCGGAGCGGCAGTCATTCGCGGAGTTATACCCGAGGACGAAGCGCGGTCGTACAAGTTCGAAATCGAGGAGTACGTCCGCCAGAACCCGCACACGAGAGGGTTTCCGGCGCATAACCCGCAGGTCATCGAGCTGTACTGGTCTGCGCCGCAACTCCGGGCTCGGACCCATCCCAATCTGATGGCTGCTCAGACGGCGCTGATGACCAAGCTTTGGCATGTCTCTGATCCGACGGCGCCCATCTCCCTTCGCCAACCGCTCAGCTACGCAGACCGCCTTCGCATCCGCGAGCCAGGTGATGCACACTTTGCTCTTGGACCACACCAAGATGGAGGTAGTCTGGAGCGTTGGGAGAAGGAGGGGTATGGTGCTGGCGGAGGCGTGTACAACGAAGTTTTCTCTGGCGACTGGGAGAAATATGACCCCTTTGAAGCTGCCGGACGGGTTGGTGCGGTAACGAACCTCTATAACGGGCTTGGAGCTTGTTCCATGTTCAGGATGTTCCAAGGGTGGTTGGCCGTCAGTCGATCAGGCCCGGAGCAGGGAACTTTGCTGGTCAATCCGTTGTTGAAGGAGAGTACATCATATTCTCTGCTCCGGCCATTCTTCAGGCCAGTCAAGGAATTGGCAGAGCTTCAGGGAAGCCGGGAAGACTTTCTGGACGAGAGGAACTGGAAGTTCACTGCGGGTGAAGAAATGACGAGCGATATCCAAGGCGCAACCCCTGGACATGGGCAAGAGTTCCCAGAGGGACTCCATCCTCATCTCGAGCTGGACAGGACGATGGTCCATGTCCCTGACGTGCGTCCGGGAGACTTTGTCGTATGGCACTGTGACAGTAAGTAGTCCCTGATCGGCGTTGATACCATGTCGATGATACTGACTGCAATGACAGCAATGCATGCCGTGGACAAGAAGCACAACGGCACATCTGACTCGAGCGTACTATACATACCCGTCTGTCCGACTACTGAAGAGAGCGCAAAGTATGTGGCCAGGCAGCGAGCGACCTTTCTCGAGGGGACTCCAGCGCCAGACTTCCCCGGCGGAATCGGAGAGTCACAACATGTTGGTCGGCCGACAGAAGAATACGTTCGACGCTGTGCAACGCCAGTTGGCTTGCAGTCTTTCGGGCTCGACAAGCTGGTGGCGGCGGATGGCGAAACGCAAGGTGGTGTGGAAGCAATTCGCAAAGCCAACCTCGCGCTGGGTTTCGATCAATAGGCGAAACAGCTTCCCTCTCTGTATGGTCTGGCATCGTACGAGGATTTTTCGTCGGGACTCTCCAGTTACTTTTTGTGCATCTCCGTTCTCTCAGACATTCCAGCTTGTTTTTTGACACACGTACGCACTTTGGTGCCAATCTCCCGGATTCGGTTCGCGGCGAATGGGGTCGTGAGGATGGTTGAAGTCGAACCCACAAGCGGAGCTGCGATCTTGAGAGTCTGGACCGAACTAGACCTACTGTGTAGCTAGGAGGGCCCGGCAAACCCGTTCGCCAAGGATCACCGACACTACGGGCAAACTATCGAATTTACTAAATTAGTTACACGGAAAGGATGCAAAATACTTAAGGATAGTACCAGCCCAACCAAGATGGGCGCCTCTTGGCAGAGTTCCATCGCGCTTTCTGTTAGTCCATTTCTTGTCACTCGTTTGAACAATGAAGAACTTTTGTTTTGTTGCGTTGTCAGGGGCAGCCCTGTTGCAAGTAACTGCTGCTGCTTGTCTCCTGTGTCGCAACGATGCGTGCTTGAAAGGTACCATCACACCCCAACGGACAATAGCAAAGAGGACAATCTAACCGGTATCTTATCCAGCGGTCGCCCTGCCGATTAACAATGGTGTGAATGACTGTTCGGCAAACCTGTTTGTCACGGTGACGGCGTCTGCAAGGTAAGATTGTTCGAAATCGTTCGAGTTATCATGCTCATTGGATGTGCAGAACCGTGACCGCAACAACAACGCTTGTGGAAAGTGCCGTGGCCACCGCACTCTTCACCGAGACAGGGGTAGAAACTGTATCGACTGAGCTGCTTCTGTACACCGAGAGCACGACCGTCACGGCTTCAACGGAAATAGACGTCCTCACCGAGACCACGACCTTCACAGCATCCACGGAGACAGACGTCCTCACTGAGAGCACAACCATCACGGCGTCCACAGAGACAGATGTCCTCACCGAGACAACATCCGCCACGGCCTCCACAGAGACGGATGTCGTCACTGAGCTTACAACCGTGCCCGTTACTGCGACCGCCGTCCAAACAGCTCCCGCTGTTACATCAACCTCCACCGTGTATCAGTTCGTGGCAAAGGCTCGCCGGTCGGTAGCGTCCGACGTCCCGGCTTACGCCTCGACAGTGTGCCCTTCCTGGGACATGTACATCTCGGCCTGCAAGTGTGCTGGCGCCGTGGCCACTACCATCACCGTCCCTGCGCCCGCAGTAACGGTCACAGTACCAGCCGGAAGCGCAGTCACTTCGGTGGTGTCGACTCTCTCGAGCACCGAGACTGACATCCTTCTGGCCACGGCCACGGCCTCAAGCACGGAAACCGACATTGCCTCGGTGACGGCGACGTCGTCGAGCACGGAAATCGACGTTATTTCAGTGACAGCCACCTCCTCGAGCACGGAAATCGACGTCATTTCAGTGACAGCCTCAACCTCAAGCACGGAAACTGACATAATCCAGCTCACGGCAACGGTGTCCACCACACAAATCGACATCGTCTCCTCGACATCAACTGCCTCAGCGACGTCCACACCTACTACTGTAGTCATGCTTACGTGCAAGCAGCCCGGTTCCTTCTTCCGTGTCTCCTCTTCCTACACGGACGGCACCACGCGGTACATGAACGTGGTGAGCAGCGCCAACATGGTGGCGTGGCAGACCGTGTCGGCACCCAGTGCCACGGGATCGACTTACACCTGGACGCTGGACAGCAATGGCTATCTCCAGCTGGCCTACCCGATCGGAACGGCCACCCAGGTCGCAGTGCCGTACATCGACCTTAGTGTCAAGACCAGCAGCGTGCAGATAAAAACCCAGTCCAAGAGCGTTGTCGACGCGGCCGTCGCTGCCGGCACCTACGCCAGGCTCAAGGGCTGCGTCAACGCGGCCACCAACGAGGTCACTATTACGGGGTCCGGGAGGTCCAACATTCTCACCTGCGGGAACGCGTTCTATCTCTCCACTGGCACGGGGTCGGATATTCGTTCTGATTGCGTGCAATTCTTCCCAACTGGGACTCAGGTCTGATATATCCTCCGTCGGAGTACGGCCACTTCATGTCAAACTTCATGTCAAAAGCTTGTGCATCCCCGGGTTTAGGAACCTGTAATCGGAGACAGGTCATAGCATCTGGTAGACACATAGACCTCCTTCTCCGTAGAGCAAAACTAGAACCGGAGGAGCATATAGATGAAGCATTTAAGCGTTCTATTCCAAGCTATGAAGTGTAACAGGCATTGGCTCCGCAATCTCTATGCGACCATTGGGAATAAGTCGCTCGCCTGCATAACTGCGAAGTACCAATATGGCCTTTGCAAATTGCACATGTCTTGCTCTGCAGTGTCTGGTATGATGATAGAATATGAAGTCAAAAGACACAAAGGGGGGGAAGCCTTTGCCTTGAAGTATTCGTGTATATCGTAAGTATATCGTAAGTGCCCTAAGCTACATCTGATGTCCCAGCGCGACTTAGATAGAAGATTGTTGCCTCGTGACCTTTGTCTTTAGCCCAGTCGAGAGCTGCCATCCCATTCATATCCGCTGCCACTATAGAAGCACCCCGTTGTAACAGATGTTGGACGATCAGCGCTTCGCCCCTGCCAGCCGCATGGTGAAGAATGGTTGCTCCCACTGCCCCATAGTGGGAGTTGATATCGAGACCGTGTGCTAGAAGTATGTCAACGACTTTCAACCGTGTTTCGGGATCGCTTTTTCCCCTGTAGTGGTCCATTATAGCGTTCTGGTTTGATACAGCATAGTGAAATGCAGTGTTTCCGCCTCGGTCAACATCTTCCACTTGTGCTCCTGCCTCTAGGAGCAGGCGGACCATTTCCTCCAATCCAAGAGCTGCTGATGCATGAAGTGCGGTACTGTTATCAACAACAACCGTGTTCATGTCAACGTCATCCAAGATTGTATGCTTCTGGTTGACGTCAGCTCCATGCTCCAGGAGAAGCCGGGCGGTTCCCACCAAACCACGAGATACTGCATGGTAGAGCGCACTTCCGCCTTGTTGCGATTCTGCCACCACGTCTGCTCCTTCTTCGAGAAGTCGCCGTATCAATACCTTTGAGACGACGTCGTTGTCCTGTTGGATGGCCAAGATGATTGTTGTTTGGCCACAAGGGTGCCGGGCATTGAGATCTGCCCCATACCTGATGAGTAGGTCAAGTACAGCCAGTCGTTCTTTGGATTCCGCTTCCGTGTCATTAAGATGCTTCCTCCGAGGCTGTATCCCGGGTCCGATTCTAAACGTTGCACCTGACCCATAGAGTAGCCAATACAGTGCTGTTTCTCCATCCGGTCCCTTTGCGTCGTGCCTTGCTCCGTTTTCGAGCAGTAATTGCACTACCAAGGCATCTCCCCGTGTCGTTGCCATGTGCAACGGCGTTGCCCCTTCATTGTTCTCTGCTTGCACCCTGGCACCGTGAGTGAGTAGGAGCCGGGTGCAAGTGTGGTGACCCAAGGAGGCTGCCCAATGCAAAGGAGTGTTACCATGGTTGTCTTCCGCGTCAACAACAGCTCCATTGCTAAGTAGCAACTGCAGCACCTCGATGCTCCCGCGTAGGACAGCGCGGTGTAACAGAGAGAGCTGCTTCACCCCAGATGGAAATATTGGAATAGCACCCTCTGGGACGTTGAGAGCATTTGGGTCTGCACCCTTCTCCAGGAGAACACGGGCCGTTTCTCCATCATCGTGATCGACTGCATCTCCAAGATTCAGATTTGCACGCCACCGCTGGATATCGTCTTCCTTGCCAAATCTCTCAAGCAATATCTGCAGGACATTGCCGTGCCCATGCTTGACAGCTGCATGCTTGACAGCTGCATCCAGAGCCGTCTCCCCTACCTGGTTCTTGATTATTGCATTTGCATTGTTATTGACGAGAAACTGGACCATTTCTTCTTCACCTCTCACTGTTGCGAGGTATAGTGCCGTGTTGCCATCTTTGTCCGGGATGGACACATCAAGCCCGTAGGCAAGCAATAGTCTCGCAAGGTAAACATGACCATGGTAAGCTGCCAAGTGAAGTGCCGTTTGGCCTTTTCGATCCCGAAGAGAGACATCAATGCCTCCCGAGACCAAGAGCCTGGCTACCTCAACAGGTCGGCCATATCCATGATCAACTGCACAATGAAGTGCCGTTTGGCCTTCCTGGTCCCGAAGAGAGACATCAATACCCCTCGAGATCAAGAGGCTCGCTACCTCAAGATGACCATATTTAGCTGCCATATGAAGCGCTGTCCGGCCTTGTGAGTCTGTCAAGGACATATCTGCCCCGTGATCCAAGAGTAGCGAAGCCATACCCTCATAGCCTTCATGAGCAGCAATTTGCAAGGGGATGCGGGGATTTATCTCCCAATCGTCGTTCTGCTGCTCACTCCAGTCTTCATCTTCTTCGTCAGCAGGTCCGGCCGACGGCACTCTGCGACAGGGTCTTTTTCTCGCTCTTTTCCTTCCGTTAGCATCTGCGCCGTTCTTGATCAGAACGCGCGCTATGTCTACATGGCCCCGCCAAGCTGCAATGGATAACGGCGTGTCACGCCTGTCCCAGGCTGTGCAAAACTCATTGCAGTCCACACCTGCATCGATCAATGCTTGCACTATATCTATGTCTCCCGCCCTGATGGCCATGTATAGAGGCGTTATTAGCTGGTCACTTCTTCCTGCTACAGAGGATGCCTCAGCTCCCGCCTGCAACAGTAAGCGGACCATTTGAGTGTGGCCTTGCTCGGCCGCAATGTGAAGCGCTGTGTGAGACCCATCCAGTGTGCCGTTCAAGTCGACGTCATTTGCTATCAAATCCCGTGCGATGTCGACAAAATCATAGAAAGAGGCCAGGTGTAGAGGACTCAAATTCGGCTTGCTCTCGAGTGAACCATCGTTGGAGAAACCCCATCCAGTGGCAATGCGCCACCAAGGGTCACTGGATGTGCGGACCTCACGTACTTGGGCGGTACTCAGGATACTGATTTGGTTGCTGAAATAATTCATAGCAAGCTCGTGGACTTGGTGGCTCATCCCGTTGTGTGCATGTTGAGCCCAGTTCAAGGCGGCATACTCCAAGAACGGGTGTCCGTAGAGGCGATTCTTCAGCTCGTCTTTGCTCATGCAGTAACTCTCGCAGAAAGGGCTGAACGACAAGTATGTCAAGCATGTTTCGGCAATCGACTCGAGGGCCTCGGGAAATAGGCTCGTACCAAAGCGCTCAAAATAACTTTGGGTCGTGTAGTGCACCAGGCGAATCTGATCGCTCTCTTCATCCAGAGTCACGAGACCGGCACACACAGATACCATCAGCTCCGGTTCGTAAATCCCGTCCTCATCGAGACAGCTGTCACCTGGCTGGACGGCTAAGGCGTGTTGCAATTCACTCACAGCTAGGGGCCGAAGTGCATACGAAATCCAATAGAGCACTTTGTACGCCAAGGCGGCTTGGTCCGCATCCTGTTCCTGGATCCTTTGCATGGCCTGGTCATAGGTCTCGTCCAGCTGCTTAGGTAGAGTGCTCAAAGCTACTCGCACTTCGCGACGACTCAGCTTCTTTGCCAGACTCTCCATGTGTAGCTGAGCAAGGAGAAACCTATAGCAAGGGCCAACGTCAGGCTCAGCTGTTACCAATGACACAAATAAAACAGAGAGAAGTGGCAAAGAACTCACATTCCTTTGCAGTTGTCAACGACGGTGGCGATTATGTCATCCATCAGTGTTGGATCTGAGCGGACATGTTTTGCCAACTTGGGTTCTTTCGCGATTCGACCCTGGACGTACCGCTTGACATCGTCATTCGTTGCCTGAATGTCAATCTGCGGGACATCCTTGAAGCTCTCCTCTATCTTCGGTGAATATCGAGATGTGATAAGGATGTGCGAGTTTGGAGGCAGCTTCTGGATTCCATCAAGCAGTCTTGCTCTTTTATCCTCTCGATCAGAACATTCATCCAGGGCATCGATGACCACGAATACATCCGAGCAAGTCTTGACCTCTTGAACCAGTAGTGGGGTAATCTCTTCCAAACCTGGACGAGTATTTCTGTTTATATGGGTTTGGTAGAGACGGCGTACATCTTCGGGAAGGACTGCCTTGTGCTGCAAGATCTGTTTCAGTAAGCTTGCCATTAAGTGCTCCGGTGTTTGGGTGTCCTCTTCTTTGTAACTGCAGAACATGTAAATGACGGCAGTATTGGGGTCTTGATACCGGCTTTCGAGCCAATGAATGACCATGGACCTGCACTCGGCTATAAGCAAGATGTTGCTGTGCTCGAGACATGTAGATGTACACAAGGGGGGTGTCATACGCTAAAGTTGTCTTGCCAGCTCCCGCTGTGTGATGTTAGTGACTTGGTAACTCCAAGAGTGTGGCTGATCATACGTAGCCCTGGACACCACAGAGTGCTTTCGTTTCCATTATTCCAGTTCTGGAACTTGGGGTCCGAAAGAAGCCATTCTCCCGTTCCAGCTTGTTGCCGACTCAGAAAGTCAGCATGCCTGCTTGCGAAGTTGAGGCTGGACAGCCAAGCAACGACTTTCTGGAACTCCTCGTCTGTGACAACGCATGTCTGGTTAGTTGAGACAAGTCAGATCTGAACCATCTCGTAAGACACGAACCATCTTGTTGCGCCATAGCTTCACTCCTTGCATCACGTAAGTCCTTCTTGACCTCCACCAAATCCTCTTTCAGTGACTGAGAAAGCTTGCTAGCGGAGGCATCAGTATCAGTGAGCAAAGCCCCTTATCTCCTGGAGCATACGAGACTCACAAATGATCATTTTGCAAGGCAAGGATGACAAATGACTTGACCCGTTCAATTTGACCAAGCACTTCCACAATGTCCTTCTTGTCAATCTTCCAGATCAAGGCCTTGCCCATCGTCTTGAGCCGTCCATCAGGCGGCTCGAGTTTTGACGCCAGACGTTCCATTTGGTCCTTCAGCTGAGCGAGCGGCCCAGCATCGGCTCCTAGTCCACGGAGAGCGGTGAACCAAGGATCGGAGATGGATTTTGCTTCATCTACTCGGTACCGCAGATCAGTCAAAAGCGAAAGCAGGCTGGAAGCATGGCGTGCAAAATCAGCACGCTCACGAGGGGCATCCTTGACGTCGTTGACATAGCTAATGAGTTTCGCTGTCGTGCCTATCAGTCCGACGACAGACGCTGCTAGTCCTACCGCCGTAGCTGGATCCATGGTTGAAGTTAGGTCCAAACTTGAGGTTGTGCGAGTAAGGTATTCCAAAAAACGGAAGTGGAAGGGAAGGATCAGAAAGAGCGACCGGTGTCGAACATACCTTACCTAACCTACCTAAAGTAAGGTAAGGTACCTTAAGGTACATACATCTGCCAGTGCATCACTGCTGCCTAAGGTAGGAGCGGCTGAGCGGTTTGAGCACCAATCAGTCGAGTCTTACATACCATCAAGGCGCATTCAGGCCTAAAGCTCAAGCGCCACAACAGTTGTCCTTGCAGGCAATGTGAAGAATGTCTTTGGTGATTGGCTCTGTTACGACAGCCTACCTTACACCGCCCATCTTCGGTGCGGAGTTGAGGGCATATCCTGTTTCTGGTAGGTTCTTTGACTCTACCTAATTAGATACCTAAGGTAGGTACCTTAGGTACCTTGGCTGCTTGGGAGCGACAGCAGACACATGTTTCAGCCAGCTTCAGCAACTGGTCTAAAAGTCATGCAAATTGCTTCCCTCCTCGTCTGCTTTATTTTCGAGCCACACCAACGCAGCTTGATATCTGGGTGACTAAGAACTGGAGAGCGAAGACTCCAATGTCCCGTGACGTCGTTCATGTTTGACATATCGGTCTAGGTACCTACCTTAGGTTAGGGTGTCGTCCTCTGAGCACCTTACGAATGTTTGAAGGCAATCAAAGGCAACTTCAAGCCACCAGTTATAGATGTGATAGGAGGACAAACAAGCTAAGACCTGTGACTGGCTTCTTGAAGGCAAATGCAGGATCGTTTTGGGTCAAACTACAACAAACCCTAAAGTCGGGCTAAGCTTGAAGCCCAGGTGGAGGTGGTTGGGATATACGTACAAATGCAGCTCACCGTCTGCTAAGTAGTATCGTCGTATGGCCATGCTCACACCTGACCCTCCGCTCACGACCTACCATAGCCTCATTCACATGCAAATTACTCTAACCTCGAAGATTACCCCTTACTCATATCTGTTGCGCACGCACGTTAGTCTCTAAGCAGAGATTATTTCGGCAGTGTTATTGTTTCAGCAAAGTTATTGTTTCAGGGGAGTTATTGTTAACTCTGCTAGAACAATAGAAGTCCATGTTATCGGCAGTCTGATCAGTTGGATGGCATTCACCGTACGTGAATCGCGTCTATCTCTTGTCAAAGCTCCAACGTGCTTAAAGGAGAACTTCTGGCGAATCTTCTGCTCATCGACAACCATCACAGCCGATTTTCTTCTCAATTAAGTCAGTCGAGGCGCTTTATTCGAATATCGTGACCCAGCCTAAGCAGATCTCATATTCTCTTTGCTCTTCACCAATCCCGCTCCCTCATACCATCTCGTCATACCCCCGGCTACAATGGCCAACAGAGTCGCCAGCGAGGGCGATGTATAACTTCAATGCATCTGGTCCAACCTCGTCTATTTCTGTCGCCACGTAGACGAGCTCGACGTTCTCCATCTTGTTGAGTGCTGCATCAACGGCAGCCAACGCCGACATCATTGCGATACTTGTGTCGTGTCTCATCATACGTGCAAGAAGGTATGCACTCTTCTAAGCTCCGATGAACCGAGCAATCAGCCTGTCTTCAAGCTATTTTACAAACACTAACTCCTTAAGTGAATCGCACCAGCAATGAAAGGCGATGTCCACGAACTCTTCGCACTTTTTGAGTGGTCCAACCAGGTCCTTGCGCACAGGAGCGTCATTCACCTCGAAAGGCAGGAGCTCATACCGGCCAGCAGATGGTCCCCCAGGTCTCCGGTGGCCACGTGGGAGCTGGCGGCCCCGCCATGGGCTGGGGTATCCCTACGCCCGCTACCGCTCAATTCTACCTTATCCTCAGCAGCAGAACTATGGCCCCATGGCCCCTGTCGAGCTCCGCTGTTATCCCTGTCCATCCCATCCCGTCATTGGCCGCAGTGTCCCTGTGATGTCGTTGCTCCGGCTTTGGACGTTTGGACGCTTTTTAGCTTCTTGCGGCTGACTCCGATGAATCAGTTCACGGACCCAAACAACACGACGGTCTTCGTGGGAGGTCTCTCGGGCTATGTCACCGAGGATGAGCTGCGGCCGTTCTTCCAGGGCTTCGGAGAGATTACCTATGTCAAGATCCCGCCCGGCAAAGGATGTGGCCAGAGACTCCCAGAGTTTGAGCATTTACCATCCTCCGACCATGGACTCCAATCCCACTTCTGGTGCTGGATCGCTTCTCAGAGGCCTCGCCCGTTCCCTGGGACCCTGAAATACCAGCACGACTGCGCCACATGGAAGATGCACGAAGAGCTATGGTCGACATACATCCAGTTCGTTCACTGCCATGCTGCTGAGATGGCAAATGCCAGGTTACCCCATCGACAACTCTCGTGTTCGTCGTGAGTTGGAACTCCCTAGCAAATCGACCGGGAAGACCAGTTCAAAGGTTCGCCTGGTGGAATCGAGTAGCTTAATAAAATGCATGGACTTTGTGCCACACAGAAAACAAGGAGTTCAAGCCCTAGGGAATCTCTATGTTAGACCTGGAGCCCTTAAGACAGTTTTGAGACCACCTCTCCTCTTTGAGGAGGTGAGATGTGTCAAGTACTCAGCTATCGAGTTACCGCAAAGTGAGGACATCTCTACGACCTGGTGGCATGCTCACGTCACGCAGCCATCCTGCCGCCACCAAATGCCGCCCATCGTAAAGCGTATTGCGTGTTGCAACCACCAAAAGAACTAAAGGAGCTCTGATCTGCCCGAGTGCTTAAACTCATCTCTGTCCCACCGATGAACGAACGGGCTGGAACATTCTATTGTAGAAGCCCATCATGCAGGTACCTTCTCAGACTACCTACGTACTGTGTAGATAGTTCACACGCGAGCATGTGTAATAATGTAAATACAGAAAAGCAAAGTGCATTGGTGGATTGGTATCTCGCCCGGATTGTAGACAAATGGCGAAGTGGCGAGGATCTGACCAGTGACAGGTCGCGGAAAGACTCCGAATTTAAGGTATGCTTGATTGGTGACGACCGGACCAAGACAGACCGTTGGTGAAGCCAGCTTGAATGTCCAGGACCCCACAATCCTTATGTTGGCTACCACGAGGCACAACCCAGGTTGCATTAAGATCAATTGGAGGCCGATACCTACTTATTAGCACGCGCCTACAGTCTGGCCAGTCATGGCTACCTAGGTACCTACCCAAAGCACAGAGAATTAGATTTCGACCGCCTGTGGTCAGTGTTGATGATCTGGGCCGGCCTGTTTTGCGACTCTTGCCATCGTGTGGTTGCACTGAGATTCCCAAACCCCCAACAAAAACCTGCACAGTTCATGCCGTGCCTGCCGTTTTTGCCGTTCTTTCTTTCATCGCCAAGTGAATATCTCCTACCCAAGTACTTGTAACAGTGGAGAAGCTCAGTTATCCCTTTGAGAGCGGCTCCGGCTGCTGCGATTTTCCGTGCCCGCTTTTCTTTATATCCATCAATCAATTTCGGTTTCGGGCCAAACACTCATCAACGATTCGTCCAAAAAGCAGCGCTAAAAGGTGCCGCCGGACCCGCTCTCAAAGGGATACCTCTAAGTCCCGAAAATATACGTGCAACCTGCGACCCTGGGTGGTCAATGAGAAGAGCTAGTGGTCCGGCACGGCATGGCTTCCGACCAATCAGAGAGCCCGGAATCCCGTCCGCTGTCTACCAGTTGTTACATCCAACCTCCTTTACAGACTAGGTCCAATGCGTCCGCTGCTAATGCAGAAACGAGCAAGAAGATGTGGCGATCTGAGGACCGGGTTCAGGACCCTTGAACTCTGCCGTGAATTCGCCATTCGTCTGGGATTTGACCATATTCGAGCAATATGACAGGCCGACGGAGCCGCTATATCCAGCAACAGCAAACAAACCGACGCACGCGTACACAACACTCACGCCTGCATACTGTCGAGGGTTCGACGTCATCCAACGAACATTCGCTTGCCACTGCCTCTGTTGTAACTGCCTGTCTCGCACCAGTACCGTCGAGAACTACGTGCCTTAGTCTGCTGTCGGGTTGCCACCCCTTCGTGTATAGGCTCTATCTAGCTAGAGCCTTCAGCTAGTCCAACCCAGTTACCGAAAGGGACCTACCGGACTCCCCAAAGGAACGATAGTCCCATCACCAGGGCACTTGATTCCATCGCATTGTTGTATTCGGGTTGTCGCCGGCATTTCTCCATCACTCCTCGCCAGCTTCGCATGCAGGGGGCGGAACAGGAGCTCGATGGACATGCCCTTATCTGAACTCAGACATCGCTGACAGCCAGGCCCCCTCGTCAAAGTCCCGCCGTGCCATTCCACTTCTGTCAGGTATGACCTCATAGTCACTCTCGGCTCGATAAAATAAGCCCTGTTCCACTCTCGTCCGGAGAGAATACCACGTTAGCAAGCTTCGTTTATACCTGGCTCTTCCCCAGCCGGAAACGAGGGGCGCAGACACACATAACGTCCACCATCCAACTGCACGGTACACGTCTCTCCCAGCGAGCACGCCCGCCATCCAGTCCACCAGGTTCGCTTGTGTGCGCCTGGCTGCTGCTACTGGCCCTGCCAACTATTTTGAATCCGTGAACCCGTCATTAGAGAAGCAATGGACGGGCTCGGCCAACAAACAATGGGGCCAGTACCCAGCAGCGCATTCGAGGATGAGGTATACAGAGCCTCGGCCTCGTCACAGCTCGATCCGCTCAACATCGACCACGTGCTGTACCCGCTCCCGCCCGTGACTTCGTACGGGTCAGCCGGGTTGCAATCTTGGAACCCCTACCCCATCTCCGTCCACGGGACGACCTTCGACCCGTCCTACACGCCAAATGTGTCAACAGCCGCTTCGACTCACGCTGCCGGCTCTTTGGCTGCCGAGGCTCAGCGCGGGCTGGAATGGTCGGTCGACCTGCGAAATTATCAACATCAGACAGAAGGAGGTCTGGAGTATGAACACAGCTTTCAAGGCGCGATTGACCCCATGTGCACAGACATGCACCCAGGATACATGGTGCAACAGCAACCGGATAGCGACGGCGTTCGACCGTACGATAACCAACAAGTGCTACCCGGCCAGCAGTACGATTATCGAGATGCGGTATCCAGTTTTGCGCCAGCCTCGCTGTCCAACCCTTTGCACGCCGGGTCGCGACAACGCCAGCTTCCAGGCATGACCAAGGAACAGCTTGCACAGCAAGACGAAGCACTGCACCGACAATCGGCCGCCCATCTCCGTAAAATGTCCCGTCCGGAATCAATCGCCGGTTCCTTAAACCTCTCGCCCTCTCGCGGGACAACCGTCTCGCCAACAGCCCACTCGACGCCCGCCTCTTCCATCTCTTCCAACACCAGCATCCCCAAACCCAAACACGCCCAACCAACTACCCGCGTCTCCCCAACCCCAACCACAACCACACCCACCTCCCGCCGCGCAAACACCGCCCGACACCCCAACCCCGACCCGTCCCCACAAGCCCGCCGCCGCCACACCACCACCGCCCGCTCCTCCCACCAGCACACCAACCACGACCCAGACCCGCCCCCCAAACCGCGGGGGCACCGCGTCTCGGGCTCGGGCTCGGGCTCGGGCTCCTCGACCACGGACCAGAAAGTCCGCAACCGCGTGGCGGCCACCAAGTGCCGGCTGAAGAGCAAGGCGGCCGTCAGCCGGCTCGAGACGGAGGAGCGGGCGGCGTCGCGACAGAACGCGGCGCTGGCGGCGGCCGTGGCGCGGCTGCGCGAGGAGGCGTACGTGCTGCGCAGCCAGCTGCTGCTGCACACCGACTGCGAGTGCACGCTGATACAGCAGTACCTCGGCAACCGGGCGAGGGAGGTGGCGGAGGTGGTGAGGAGGAGGGCGGCCGCCGGGGGGTGTGAGGGGGTTGAGGTGGAGGGCGGGAGGAGGGGGATGGGGGAGAGGAGGAGGATGGGGGAGAGGAGGAGGAGGGGGTGGGATGGTGATGATGATGGTGGGGGAGCGGAGGGGGCTGGGAGTGATGATGGGGGCGATTATGATAGTGGCCAGGAGGAGGATGAGGAGGAGTAAGGTACCTAGTTAAGGTGTTGTCAAAGATGTGCCGACCACGAGCGCTATTTGCGTCTGTTGTGGTGCTGGTGACTGTCCTGTCAAACCCAATGGAGCGATGAGGTTCTGACGGAAGAAAATTTCGACATTACCTGCATTTGGGTTGTCCGATGTTACCTCAAAGGAGCACAAGAAGGGCTGGTATTATGCTCATTTCCCCGGACTAAGCGACTGGCTTGAGCATACACGGAGGACGAGGGTAAGCAACTTGCTTGAGCATATACGGAGGGCGAGGCGTGGGGAGGAATGGTTGGTATTATGATGATTTCAGCAAGGCACCAAGGAAGTCCCCGACCCAAACGAGGCGCCTTACCAACCGGGCTCTGATGGCAAGGAGAAGCGTGTGGCTTCGATCCTCGATTGTCATTGTCTCCAGAATGGCAGCGACTTGCTGCGAGCACAGAGCTCAGGCGACCGCTGGTAGGGTCGAGACTGGCGTATACGGAAATGGAGTCGACAGGCATGAATTGAAAACATGACGATGACCATGTGAATTGTCAGTTGATGCACTTGCGCGTTATTGCGGACACGCTCTTGTTTGGAAAGGGAAAGGGAAAGGGAAAGTGCGAAGCAACGAGGACGGCGTTGGAGTTTGGGGGGGAAGAGCACATATAGAGACGTTTAAACCTCTTGTTAACAGTTTGGGCGGACCAATTGGTCCGCCTAATGCCTAATATTACGAGGTAAGTGACGTGACATGTCAAGGAAGTGGGTGGAAGGCATTCGGACTGGTGGTGGTGGGCTCCAACCTGCGATAAGCTGTGAAAAATGGTGACGCGGAGACGGAGCCGCTGCCGAGTGCTAATTGCGACATTGTGGGGATGGCGCAAGGGGAAATGATGGGGAACTCGCAGATTACCATGGGGTTTTGGGACGGCTTTTGGAGAAATAAGCCCAATGTCGGTGATGTGTGAGACGGTGGAAAACGGGCACGTGACTATTTTACCCACTTAGCTAGATTTCCTTAGCCTACCAGAGGGTTAACCTCAACAACAATACAACCTACCCATTACTATTGATTCCTACGTTTGTTTTAGCTACTATTTTATAGTAATCTTAGTAGGAGGTTTATTTATAGTATCATCCTATACCGAACCTACTCCTCAATATCCTCGATATGTTTATTTTTCTATACTTTTGACGTTGATACTTAGGACTAGGATAGATCTTACGGCTATAGTATATTCTACGATTTTACGTAAGGCTAAGATAGACCTCATAGTCGATATACGCGTTGGTACTATACCGGAACGAACCTTACGATTAGTAAGAATTTCACTATCCGTATAGATTTACCAGATACTTAAGATATTATTACGAATTTCATTGATATCGATATTCTTAACCGATACAAACCTAATCGGCTAACTCGAAACATTATTACGAATTCTCCTAATAGTTTTAGACTACGACCGAGTTTATTAATCTATACAATGCTATAATACCTAACGAACTAGGGAGAGTTTCTCTACTTAAACTATTAAAGGGCTAGATACTCGGGTTTTAGGATAGCGGCCGAGTTCTAGGATACGATAGCTCAATATCCGGTTAGCTACTAGGCTACTATAGCTAACTACTATAAACGGTCTTACGTAGTACCTTTGGAGAAGCGAGCTAAAGAGAGTTATACTAATAGATAAGAGAGTATACGATAGCGATATATTAGGTTAGCTTAGATAGATTATAAGAGCGAAGGATACTAAAGAAATATAAGCGGTAACTTAGAAAGTAGTTGGCTCGAGCTACGATAAGCGAGTTAGATACTACGACAACGTAAATACGAGGTATAATAGATAAATAAATAATCTCGATAAACTAGTAGACGGATAAACTCTTAACTACGATACTAACGTACGACTAGGATAGTACTTAGGACGGTGTAGAATATTAGCTACTCTAGTAGTATATATTTAGCGAACAAGTACTTTTACGTAGTAGAGGGACGTATACGATCCGATATAAATAGTATACGCCGTAAGTGAATAAGATATATATCTTACTATATTAGAAGACTTAGTAAAAATCAGAGTAGTAGACTACGCTACGCTTAGTACTACGATATTAGCTATATACTACGCCTTTACCGATATATTCGGATTTCGAACTTTAGAAATTTTAACTCTAGCTAAGTAGGTAGTATTATACTAAATAGCTACGACTAAGATATATAACTACTATATAACGACCGAATTTTAGACTTAGCGAAATCTTAGGTAGAGTTTCTATAGAGAAAGGTGTACTATCTACGGAGGAAGGTATACTACTTAGTAAGGTAGATACACTTATTTAAAGCGGCAAGCATATACTTAGTAAGGTAGATATATATTTAAGAAGGTAGATGTACTACTAAAGGTACTTATATAGTTATAACGTACTTATTTAGAGACTTATTTATCTTCGGAGGACTTAGGCCTAGAAACCTCTTCCTATTTATCTTCTTTTAAGGTAAACGATATAGACTTTGGTTTTAATTATTACTATTCTACTTCTTATTTTTGGAATAGAATAGCTCAAAGTTATTAGTTTGAGAGTTACGATTGTATATCTCTATCGTCTATTCCTAGTTATTCTAAGGAATTAAGCTATTCTTTCGTCTAACTTTAGTAATCCGACGTTTTAGACTCTTTAGACGAAGAGATTAAGTATTTACTACTACTTTTTCTATTATCGCTAGCTATCTTAACTATAGTTGTACAATCTTTGGAGTTTTTCGGTAACCTTAGTATCGAGAAGGTTTCTACGAAGATATTACTCCTATCTCCCTTATCTTTATCAACAACGTTATCCCTATATATCGCTACGTCGTACTTAGTCTTTGTTATAGAATAGCTATACTTCTTAGGCACCCGCTAGGAATCTACGGACGAATACGTCGAAGCGTTGTAGGCGTCTTTTCTCCTAATACTCGTAACGGCCGAAGTAGCAAATAAAGAGCGTATCCTAAAGGTATAGTTTCGTACTAGCCTCCGTAGAGAGGCGTTTACCTAGTATTATAATAAAGCGCGAATTAAGGATAAGTAGAGCGTAGAAATATTAACCGTTACTTTAAAAAGATATTTCTTAGAATCTATATCTACTACGGATACGACTATACTATAGAAGGCTATATCGTTCTTACGTAAGGTAGGCGAATCACTATACGACTACGTTAAGCGTATAGAGAGAATTAGTCTACGACTATACTCAAATCCGTACAAATAGATTTTGGCGTCTAATATACTAATTTATATCGTTGATAATCTATCGGATGTATATATTTAGGAATAGGTTATCGATAAGCTATCCTACAAAGATAAGATAAGTATCGACGATAAAGGTATTTAAGTGCTTCCTAAAACTATTATGTTCCGCGAAGTATATAACGAATTCATAGCCTACTATAATCTATATAGTAAGGTACCTCCGTACGAGTTAGACTATTCGGATATAGATAATACTAATTCGGAAGGCTTTAAAGTATTCGTACGTATATTTGAGAAGCTATTGGATAAACTAGCTACGACGCAACCGCTTATAGTACTAATAATACTAATACTAGCTTAAATATATAAGAATAATACGTCGCGGATATAGAACTAGGGCGGATACAACTAGGGCGGATATAGCTTTGGACGTCGGACGGATATTTAATACGACAACTATACCGGAATAGGCTATACTATATTCACTTGCAAAGAACCTTATAAAGGGATTAAAGAGATTAAACGTAACTAGGTAATACGATAGCTTAGAAACGAACAACGTAGATAGTAGGATACGGCTACTAGACTACTACTAGTACCTTAGACTACCAAAGTCAATTATATTACTATCGAAGAAGTCCGTAAGATATCCTCGGATATAAGCTAAATTAATATACTCCTATTATCACTTTAGCAAAGCGACGATTTACAATAAACCTAAGATATATTATACTATATAGAGTAGCTCGAGGTAGAAGCTATACGAGCCGCTTATTATAAGGAACCTAAGCCGCTAAACAAAAAGAGTCTCTTAACGTAACTCGTATAGGTTATAAAGCCTAAGCCCAAAATTATATTAAAACTACGTCTTCCACTAGTCGCGATACTAAACCTAGAACCTCGTATTATCGAGATCGAAGATATTATTAATAAAATATCCGATATTAGACTAAAGAATATTACAAATACTATATCCGAAGTAAGATTTGAAGATACCAAATCCGACTCGACTAAAAGTAATCCTAATAACTTCTAAGACGACTATAATCGACATTAGCGCGCAAAATTAATTAACAAGTTCGTAGAACGTAAAGTACAACGCGTACGTAAGGAATTTCACTAGCGCAACGAAGGTAAGAAAGTATTTAGAACGAACGTTTTACCTATACCTAATTTTATAGAGGAATAGGTTACTTAGATTAAAGCTACGTTAGCTTAATACTAAAAACGGTTTTAAGACTAAGCTAAAAAAGCTACTAAAGAACGATCTTATATTATCGTTATACGGTAGACGGCTTTATCTCTTATCGATATTACAGTATTCTTATACGAGGTGAGTATATATATCCCTCTATTATAACTCTTTAACGTAGCGCTTCGTCTTCGCACCGATATAAGTAAAATACTAGCCGCCGAAAATCATATATTACGTAGACGGTGGAAGAAGTCTAAGATAACCGAGTTATATCCTAAGGTCGTTTCGGCTATTATACTACTAAAGCCTACTAGCTATTATAAGCTCGACGAAGATTTACTTACAAAATAAGATATTTAATACCGAAATATTACTCTTAGCGTTAGAGCAGCGAAGAATACTAGCATCGGATATATTAGCGGTTCGATCGAAGGCGTATATACGACTCGTATAATATTTAACGACGGATCTTCTCTAGACTATATTTCGCTTAAGTTTACGAAACGATATAGAATATATATTAAGAAACTAAACCCACCGCTACCGATTTCTCTTACTAGCGACCAAAACGATATAGTTTTAGAATATATTATCGCTAATATTATAGTTGGAAATATTTTAACGGTTACGTAAATATTTGTATATAACTTAGATAAATCCTTTGATATACTATTAAGTTAGACGTAGTATAAGCGTATACGTACGAAGTAGGATTAGGAGTTAGATACTATTATCGTACGAGGACGGAATAGGTACGAGGAGATAGTCGCCGTTGCGTTAGCCGAAGTAGAACCGCTAATTTTAGCCCTATTAATAGATACCGATATATACGTAGACGTAGAAACCATCGATTATTTCGTAGAAGTTCGCAAACTTACGATAATACTAAAAGTAGCCGAGATTACGGAGAATTTCTTTTATCTAAAAGGATAATCCTAAGTTGTAAAGGGAGTACGATTTAAGATACGAAAGGGAACGAGTAGCTAGATAACGGCTATAGGATTTATATATTAATTCTAAGACCGTAGACCTATAAGACTAACCGAAAATATACCTATATTCGCCTATACTATTTAGATAGCCTTTTATCTTCGAGATATTCCCTTAAATATAATACTATAATATATCTAACGACTATTTCGCTAATATACTATTTGGGATTAGAAACGTACGAAAGTAGGGCTAAGCCTTTAGCGGGGTACTCTAGAATTTCTAACTTATTACGAAATCCCAACTTCTTTTTACTTTTACTATCAACTATTCTACTAATATACTTTAACACGACTTTCCGACTAACAATATTAGCGTTGTAAGCGCTAAGACTAGCGGTTAAGTCCTACCGACTTACTCAACTTAACCGAAAGTTTTAAGAATTTCCACCTTATTTACTAATTACGATAGATAGTTTTAAACGCGTAGCTACTATCCTTACGGAATACGATTATTAGCTACGATAGAATATCACTTTACGGTATAAGTTAATATAGCCGCGGAACTTACTACGATCGCGGGACCTTTGGATCCAAAGCTAAATACTACGAGTTGGAAAACTAGATTTAATTGCGAAACGCGATAAGTCAACATTGGATTAGTTATCTTAGTAGCTTAGCGAGATAGAATAAGAGAGTTCCGAAAGAGTTAAGTATCGCTAGTACGAGGATAACTACGACGTATTAATATACGATACGCTAAGTACTATAGATAGCAACGAAGTGTAAACGAAGGGAGAGAAAACAATTAACGTATTAGATTCGTTAGAGTTCGACGGCTTAGGCTCTAACTACGATATATAGACAAATAGCTACGACATAGGCTAAGATTGTTATAATAAACGTAGGATAAAACGCCTCGATGCTACGATAGACGACTAGATATTTGAGACTAGCCTTACGATTAGAGCTCGTATTATACTACTAATAGCGACATTAGATACGAAGGACTTGCCTAAATACTCCTTAGAGATATAAGCGATTAGCGGAGATATCTTAGAGCGATTGCTAAGTACTATAGTACTAAACAATATAGTTAACCTAAGTTCTACGGAAGAAATAGACTTAGCGAAAAATTTAAACTACGATAAGACCTACGATAGCGGTAATATAATCCGCCGCGAGCCTAATATAGATACTAAGCTAATTTATATAAGAATTCTAAACTTAAAAGAAGACTTCTTTGAAATCCTATTTCGCTCCTAATAATATAGTATTATAACCGATAGCTAAGACGCTATAGACATATAATTTATATCTTCGAGAATTTTTATTAGGGATATAGTACTAGTTTCGCGCCTTTTTAATATTCGTTGGATATTATATATATAGAAGGACTAATTCGTAAAGACCTTTAACGACATAGTACCTACTTCTTTGGTAAACCATAAGATTTTCCTTTAGGAAAGAGCGAAACCTTTTCAAATACGGTAATACTAGTATATCTCTATATAAGTTGACTATGCTAAGTACTTATTCCTATTAATAGCTTTGGCTAGGATTATTAAGAGTTACGACTCTACGCGAGATATATAGGTAGCCAATATAATCTAGATTTATCGAGGGCCTACTAAGGACCTTTGGATAATATATAACTTCTACCTAATTAATTTAGAAACGATCAAAAGCTAGTACTTAGTATACAATATCGAGTTAGACTTTAATACATTTATATATAACCGTCTAATATATTACGCTTTTATAGATATATTATAGGGATATTAAGGTGTACCTATATACCCTTTTTATAGACATTTTACTACCTTTAGAACTCTAAATAGTATATATGTATACCGACGAATAGCAATAGGTTTGAAAAATTCTATATCAACTTACGTAAGGCTAGGGGACTTAGCCTTTAGGTTCCTTCTTCTCGATAAGGATACGGATCCGGATCATATACTATAAATATATTTATCTATCCTCGGATACGCGGAGGATCTAAGCGCTAACCTAGTATTATACGTAGACGATTACTATATAGTATTTCAATCGTTCGAAGAGAGGTTTCATTTTTTATATAAGTAATACTTCCTAAGAGTAGCATTTGAGTCTATTCCCTTAGCAAGTAAAAAATCTAGTTTCTTTACTTCGATATTAGACGTAATCGGCTTTACATTAAGGGATAGGCGTATCTTTCTTATTAACAAACATCGAAAGCGTTTTCAACATTAGGCCGAAATATAGGCCGCGTCGCCGCCTACGACGTAGGAAGAAACGTAGACTCTACTTTATCTAACTCTTTTTCTTAAACGTTTTATACTAAGGCGTACTAAATTCGTTTTTATAATTAAAAGGACATTTTAGGAATAAGTAGCGAAGATTATAGCTATAGGGCGACTATCGATACAAATAGAATAGAAGAGGCGTAATAATCCGACGTAGACGTAGGATTAGGATTAGGTAGTAGCCTAGATCTATAAAGCGATTACGAAGATCGGCTACTACGAACCTTAGTATAATAAGCAATTTTACCTTACGATAAATACGAATAAAACGGGTATTAGGGTAGTCTTATTCTACTTCGGTAATACGGCTTTAGAAAAGGTTTACGATACAAAGAAATATTTCGATAAGGTTAAGATTATTATATTTATATCGTTTCGACTATCCAATATAAAAGGATAGTACTCAACTTCGGAACGTAAAACCTTAGCTATTATACGTATACTTATAGAATACGTATAAATATTATATAAGAGTAAATACCCTATTCGAATCTATACGGACTATCTTTCGGTTATTTAGACTATAACCAACTTCTCTAAGATATATTCGAAGATTATAAAATAAATTAAGACGATAAATTCCTTTAATATTCGCCTATACTATAAACCAAATATAGAGAAAATGATAATATTAGCCGATAAGATATTACGTCTTCGGAGTAACCTTTAGATAAAACCTACTCGCGACTTAGAAACTTCCCTAAAATCGGAATTCGATATATAGCCGTACGAATATCTTATACGCCGGCTTATATAGCGAAGTCGTTTAGAAGACTAACTAACGATTACTATATATCTTCGATATATATAACACCGCCTCGCTACTATATCGCTAATAATTAGAGAGGTAGGTCCTACCTCTTCTAATATCGGCCTCTAAGTTGTAGACCCCGAGCCGGATATTATACTCCCCTTTACACCGTTAGCCGATAAGAAGTTCTATAATATACTCGAGGCTAAGTTACTTATTAATAGCTATACCGAGTAGTATAAAGATATTATTAGATTCCTAATAATAAATAACTAGGTATTAGTAAGAATACTACGAAATAAAGTTTATCGAGTAAAGAAATAAGTCTTAAAGTATTAGATTATTAACGAGTAATTATTATTTATAGAGACTAATGAATTACTAGCCTAATATATTAACTTAGAAGACTAAGCTTCTATCTTACAATAGCTATATAATAGTTACGGCTATTATATTCTTAAGATTATACTAAGAGAACTTCGTAGGAGATATTAGTAGCCTACCCGCTACGCCGATACGTATACGTAGTACCGCAAATATACGATCTACGTATAAATTAAAGATCACCTATATCGGATACTATCTACGATTATCGCTACCTTCGAACTAATATCGTTGGTTAGTATAGATTTCATTAGGCTTCTAAACCTACTAGCTAAAGATGAGTCGAAATATATACTTATCGCTATCGACTATTTCTCCCGTTTTATATTCATAGAAGTATTACCTAAAGCTATAAGGTTTATAGTAACTAATACTTAGTTACGACGATAGTCTTCTATTATTAAATAGCTGAGATAAATATACTCCGATAATAGGTTACATTTCCGAAATACAATAGTATACTCTATATTTAAGAACTACGGTACTATAATAACTTTTAGACTAGTATCGTACCCCTTATCTATAAGTCTTTCGGAACGTATAATTAAGATAATTAAATAATAGCTATAGAACTAAGCGCTAACGCGCCGAGAGAAAGTATTAGAGGAGTAGTATTTAACTCTTCCGAAGATTATCGTTGATATTAATATACGATACTTACTCGTATTCGACGTAACTCTAGCTAAGATCTTTTTAGGATTTAACCTAATATATACCTAAACTATCGACGAGATAAACTTACTAAATTTCACCGAAGCTTAGATTAAAGTCTTTAAGAATAATAACGATAATAGATAGGTCGTTTAGGGTACAATAACTCTAATATATATAAATTAAAGGGATAAAACTAGGACAACTCTAATAATACGCTACGAAGCCTATACGGATACCGTTTCGAAATCGTAAGTATAGCTAAAGGAAGTATTTCCGGCTAATATATAGCTATAAAAGCGTAGAGATAAATATAGCGAAGATAAATCAAAGTTTTATTCGAACTAGAAAAGGCCCTATAAAGTTATTAAAGCGGCTTTACTAGTTTCGTACTTTGTACGACCGGTTATAGGAACTAAGAAGATTCGCAAAGTTCATATATCTAATCTAAAACTTTATAAGCCGCGGGAGTTATAAATAACAGATCCAAAGCAAGTTAAATTAGGAGTTATAATTGACGATTATAACCTATTTAGGGAGCTAGACGCGTAGGAAGAATTATTAGCTACTAAGAGTTAGTACGAAAGTACGAATCGACTAGATCTTTATACCGACTTTGATAAAGAAGCATAGCTATAGGACAAACTATAAGGTAGAAGTGCCTAAAGTAGTACGTTTGGCGCTTCTAAGCAATATACGGGCGTATAGTCGATAGACGCTACTAGGGTCAACAGATTATAGAAAAGGTAGGATTCTAAGATAATGGAAAACGGGTACGTAACTATTTTACCTACTTAGCTAGATTTCCTTAGCCTACTAGAGGGTTAACCTCAATAATAATATAACCTACCTATTACCGTTGATTCCTACGTTTGTTTTGGCCATTGTTTTATGTGCCAAGTACCTTAGTTTAGATCCTGCACTCAGCATCTGTACACAGTACACCTCACAGACCAGCTTATCTAGTCCGTTGGCCTCCCTCTGCATACCTATTACTTCATCTACCTATTTTTGCGTTTAGTCATCGAGTGTCCGAGTCTCCTTCAGGTCTTCAAGAATGTGAAAGGTCGCTGCTGAGCCCCAGCCCGGCTGCAACAACACACACAAGCGACCTCCAGCCGCTGTTGGGCAGCTAAGGTACACCGTCGACACCGACTCCTATAACCAATCCCGACACCCTTGTCACTTGGGAATACTGACTGTTCGTCGAGAGCGGTCTTTGCGCCTACGATGGGTATCAACGTACTTGCATGACCTTCAACGGCACCATTCCAGGGCCAGCCATCATCGTGGACTGAGCCGACAACGTTGTGATCGATAAGGTAGGTCAGGAGAGGACCATGTGATGCTGGCCAGCAGCATGATTCGCTTTAGCCTCAGGCAAACACCACCTTACCTTTAGTTCACAGTATCACCACACAAAAAGCACGGCCGTAATCCCACCGAAAGCTTCCTGCACAGGGCGAAGATGTCGTGAAGAATCGGCCAGGTGTTCTCATCTGACGCTTGGCTGTACACGTGTATCTCGCTTGTTATTACACGGGCACAGCAACGCGTTCACTGCCCCCTGTTCGCCCAGCCTCTTGCCTGATCTTCAACTAAACAGATGCATAGGAAATCCAAATGTTCCCGTCTGGAGTCTTGAATGGAGTGAGGCATCAAAATGGGAGGAGCGACCCAGGATCGGAGTTTGATGGGGTCGTCAAATCTTTTTGCCTTATGTAAGCAAAAGGGTCACTGTCCTCGGTCCCGGTGGCGCTCTGGGCTTTGCAGAACCACAACATCTGAACTCTGAAACACGCTGGCGTCACGCTGACACGCTCACCCTCCAACCCGCAAGACAGCACATGTACCCCGTGGCAGCAGACTGGGTTAGACGAGAGATGGTAAAACAGCCATGACTGAAAAATCAGACCACAATCATGGCGTCGATCGCAGATCATTCCCCCGCGTACCGCGCCTTGGATTTGTGTTTCTGCGATTTGAGATGCTGCTCTCAGAGAGCAGCCAGGGATCGTTTATTTACCCGTGATACTGTTTCTTGGCTCTTAAGGTGTCCGGTTTCCTGTTTTTGCGTTTTCTCAGTCATCGTCAGTACGATATCGCCTTCATTGCTTTCAACATTCGTATTCGTCTGGTGACCTCTTCTTGCCTCTACAAGTCCTTCCTCAAGCTCGCTCACATGTCGCCAAGATACCACGTGCCAGCAGTCGAAGCCGACTCGAACTTTGGCGAGGTCTCAGCTCACTCAACTGCGGGTGACAAGTTACCAATGATAACATCCCAGGACGTTAGAAGAGACAGCCGCCTCAGAAGCAGCTCGCCGCGTGGCTGCGGTTCAAGGCCAGCCATGTCGACCAGACGCTACTCTGACTTGTCTCATGGAGCTCGCTCGATGCGAGACCATGCCTGGGGCTCCGATGGCGCGGTGGAAGAAGAGGATGTAAGAGCCAACCACGGCCGGCCGGCGTCACCGTCAGGCATATCAAGGCACCGAAACTCATCTGTCGAGAGGAAACGCACCTCAGCCGGCCAGTATGAAATCGTCGCCACCGCTCCCACGTTGCATTCTCGTCGCCGAAGCCCGGCGAAGGGCGAAAAGAGATCTAGGTCTCCCGTGTCTCATGCCAAGCCTGACGTCCTCAGCTTTCTGGATCCGGACTCGCCAAACGTGACTGAGGAGAGCATCAAGCGGACGCTGGAAGCCTCAACACAATGGCACCGGGATCCAAGATCCACATCTCCTCGCAGTTCTGCTGGATCCTCCGTGGCATCAACTACCGGAACAGGAAGCCCCACTGGGCAGGACTCGCAGCAGGGGACGGATGCCCATACGAGTTCGGAACCCAGCGTGGACGGGGACATTGTCTCGACTACTTTCGTACAAGATCTCTCAGATGCCCAGCCTGCCTTGGCTCGACCAGATGCCAAGACGTCAGAAGCTAGACAAGCACCCAGGAGAAAACAGGCCAAGGACATCCTGTACCACTACGGCACCCCAGAAATGCCGCGGGGGAACGCAAACCTCCCGCACCTGCCGGCCAACGCACTAACTCCGAGGGTCCCAAACCCAGGCCAAGGCCACGTCAAGCACCTCCCGCGAGCAGAGAAGCTTCCACTAACAGGATACGAGCTACTGGCTGCTCGCCTCTCGACCAGCTCAGGCAGAGACACATCCCAATCACGACGACACAGGAGGCCTAATTCCTCACAACCCTCCTCCCCAGGCAGCGGCAGATCCAGTCCAGACACCGAGCCAGACATCAAACCCATCTACCGTCGCTTCGAAGCGCTAAACCACCGTCTCCTCCTCCACCTCCAAGACGAGCTCAGCGAGCTAGAAGAGCAGCTCCACCGCCTCGACACGGCCGACACCCAGACCCGCCGCCTGCAGAACTGCATCCTGCCGGCCTCGCGGCGCGCCGAGTGCATGTCGGGCGGGGAGCTGCAGTGGCACAAGACGGACATCCTCGGCAAGATCGGCTTCAAGCTGGGGCAGTACAACCACGCCCTGTCGTCCTTCAGGGAGTCGCAGAACCTGCCGCCGCCGGAGCTCGCCGACGTCGAGACTTACCGAACCTACCTGGCGACGGACAACCCCATCGCCGAGATCGAGACGCGGTTCCTCGACCCGACGGACGATCTCGTGTCGCTTGCCCCCGGTACCGGCGCGCATAGGCCACGGTCCAACTCCAGCTCCAGCTCGTCGTCCTACGGAAATCGGAAGGGCGCCTATTCCCCCGCCGCGCTGTCGGACGAGGCGCCCACGCCGAGACAGGGGTCGCTGGCCAGCTTCCTGCCGAAGACGACAACGCGGTTTCCGTTCGTCGGGGCTCCCGGCGGTGCCTTCCTGCCTACGCCTAGTCTTAGTCCGGCATCGAGCGTGGCGGCTTGTTCGAGGCCTAGTACACGTGCCGGGGCTGATGATGTCGAACAACCGGTGGCAGCTGCGACGACGGCTTCGGCTGTCAAGCTGGTGTGTATCTTGTCCGCGGCGTCGATATTGCTCCCAGTTCTTCTCTTCCGGGCTGTGGGCGGCTTCGCTGCTAGGCTGGCTGTTGTGTTGGTTTTGATGACTGTTGCAGCCGTTTTTGGTCAGGTATTTGCCACGGCTGGACTATCGGATCCCCCGCAGGAGTTGCTTATAGTTGGAAGCAAGGATTTGCTAACGTATACCGGGGTATACGGAGCCGTTATAGCCGTTGTTGCGGCAGTGTGCTGAACACGCTTACTGTGCGATGGAAGCATGGCATTTGCTTGGAGTTATGTTGATGAGCAAGTTGATGCGAAGTTGATCTATACCCGGAGGCGATTTGACTTCTTTGCCGCAAGCATGCAAATTTTGATCTTAACTGTGTCTTGCATTCTTATGTTCTGACTCGTTCTTTCTTCCACATGCTTTGGCAGGTTGAGGCTTTGATCCTTGCGAAGGGTGACATGGAAACGTGGGCGACACCTAGGCGGTACATGCCTTTACCAAGCCTTGTGACTCGATACTTGGCTCTCGCCATGCGTGCCTGACCATAAGTAGCAGCCAGTCTTGTCAGACCTTCGAAGCCTCATGGAACCGCCAAGCAGACAACTGTGCCTGCAGGGTTGGTGTGCTCCGTGTCAATCGCGTCCTTGGGCATTCTACTCTACAGATTAGAAGAACGCAAACTCTACGATGCAGTAAGGAGTTATTGATATCACTGATGTCTGAAGGTTTCTGCAGGTATGTGATGTAATCCTTCCGTAGGCATTTAGATAAACCGGCTTGCCCAAGTCCATAACAGAGGGGAAGGATCATCGTAACACCCCCTCCACCAGCTTCATAACGGCAGCGCTGATATGCCCGCGCCGGCCAACCCGGAGGGTAAAGGAGGTGAAGCCTTCCACACTCGATACCCCGGAGCCGGAATTGGTATCGATCTTCAGCCCCATGGGCCATTACCACGTCATCACTGTCATTTCCAACCATAGTTTCCAATCTTTGGAGGTTGTGCGGCAACATGGGCGCAAGCCCGCCCCGTAAGCAGATCAGAGACAGGCCACCAGTCCTCCACAGACAGAGTCATTGACTCGGAATCAAATGAATGGACACTTATTGGCTCGTTCCATTACTATTCGATTCCAAAGCTGTTACTTCGAATCGAATTCGGCGACTGATCCTCATCACCTCATGCCTTTACAGCTTGCTTGCCCGGCGGCGGCCCTGCCTGAGCCGCGGCCTGGATCTGGATGATCTCGGCCTTTTTCCTCTCGAGGCTGACTTGCGTGTCCTGGATCTGCTTCTCCAGCCGGGAACTGTGCACAGTCAGTAGTTGCGCAAGACTTGGTGCCACGGTAGTCCAAAGACTCGACCCTTCGGTTGGGAAACTCACATCTCCTTCCCTATGAACTCTAACCGTCCATTCACCGTGCTCTCGGCCTCGGCCTTCTCCTGCTTCAAGAGCACGGGCCCGATGAGCTTGTAAATTGTCTCATCATCTTTGAGCTTTGCGAACTCCTGCTTGAGAGGTTAGACATTGCGTTGAGGGCAAGATGAGCGGCGCCGCTGCGCGGAGGATAATGCACCTTTTGTACTCCGAGATTCTCCGTCTTCTGAGCTTCCAGCCTCTGCCGCGAGTCGACTGCTTCTTGGAGTTCTGCGATCACAGTCAGTCAGGTTGTTACATCAAGCACTGGAGTATGACAGGACCTGCCTTTTTGAAGGTTTTGATAGTCCTCGGACAACTGCTGCAACATGGCTTGGATGTCTGCCATTCTGATGTGAAAGAAGTCACGCCTGAAATAGTGCAGTGAATATATCAATAACAGTAGCTGAACCTGAATGTGCTGGCCCCGGGTCTTTATGCGTTGAAGTCGACTTTAGCTTAAGCTTTGGCCGTGAAACATGCGGCTGCGGAGATATCCTAAGCTCTTATGTTAGTGTAGCCGACCAAAACACCGCAGAAACACTAACGTCCCGCGGCCTTGCCATCTGCCCCACCAAGTTGGTGTCGTCAGCCGGCATGAACCCCGCGCTAAAAGCACCCAGCTGCCAGGTCAACCGCCGCAGCCAAACATCGACGCCTCACTTCGTCGCCTCAGACCGACCAGGCGTCATACTCCCCAGTCTGACCGGCGAACATCCTACCGCAGTATAGCCCGACCGCGCTGCAATACTTTGCCTACCCACTGCCCATGCTCTAAGCGTGGCGCACACCGACTTCATCATCTCATACATCACTCCCCCGCGCCTTATCTATCGAAGATCAAGCTACCAAAACGCCCTCGTCCCTCTCCTCGGCAAACCAAACACAACAACCCAACCCCCCATCCGAGTCCACCACCCCCTCCTCTCCCGCGATAGCGTACCAGCAACCATGTCCGGCAGCACCGACTTCCTCGGCCGCGCCATCGAGCAGGTCCGCAAGGCCATCGAGGCCGACAACGCAGCCCAATACGACAAGGCCTACCAGATGTACTACCAGTCCCTCGAGCTCTTCATGCTCGCCCTGAAATGGGAGAAGAACCCCAAATCCAAAGAAATGATCCGCGCCAAGACGAGCGAGTACATGGAGCGCGCCGAAAAACTAAAAGCGCACCTCGCCGACGCGGACGGCAAGCGCAAGAAGCCCGGCATGGTGGGCGCCAACGGCGCCTCGTCGACGGGCGGCACGGGCACGGGAAAGGAGAAGGGCGAGGATGGTTCAGGCGCGGAGCCGATAGATGAGGATAGCAAGAAGTTGCGGAGCGCGCTGGCGGGTGCGATTTTGAGTGACAGGCCGAATGTCAAGTGGGATGATGTCGCGGGCCTCGAGGGCGCGAAGGAGGCGCTTAAGGAGGCGGTGCTGCTGCCGATCAAGTTCCCGCATCTGTTTGTTGGCAAGAGGCAGCCGTGGAAGGGCATCTTGCTGTATGGCCCGCCGGGGACGGGAAAGAGTTATCTGGCCAAGGCGGTGGCGACGGAGGCGAAGAGTACGTTTTTTAGTGTGAGCAGTTCGGATTTGGTGAGCAAGTGGATGGGTGAGAGTGAGAGGTTCGTTTTACCCCTATTTATATCTGGCTGGATATGGCTGGGAAGCTAACAAGGCATTACAGGCTGGTAAAACAACTCTTCGCCATGGCAAGAGAAAACAAGCCCTCCATCATCTTCATCGACGAGATCGACGCCCTCTGCGGGCCCCGCGGCGAGGGCGAGTCCGAGGCTTCTCGCAGGATAAAGACCGAGATGCTTGTGCAGATGGACGGTGTGGGCAAGGACAGCAGGGACGTCTTGGTGCTGGGCGCGACAAACATCCCGTGGCAGCTCGACGCCGCCATCCGTCGACGGTTCCAGCGCCGTGTTCACATCAGTCTTCCCGACCTTCCCGCCCGTACGACCATGTTCAAGCTTGCTGTCGGTGACACGCCGACCGCGCTGCAATCAGAGGATTTCCGGGAGCTGGCCAAGGCGGCGGAAGGGTATTCGGGCTCGGATATTGCTATCGTTGTGCAAGATGCCCTTATGCAGCCTGTGCGGAAGATCCAGCAAGCAACGCATTTCAAGAGGGTACGTTTTCTGTCTACTTTGATACTGTTAGACATACCGTGAGGCCACGTCTTCTAACACTACAGCAGGTCGTCGTCGATGGCCAGGAGAAGTTCACGCCGTGCTCGCCGGGCGACGCTGACGCGATGGAGATGACGTGGGAGGACATCGAGTCAGAGAAGTTGCTTGAGCCCTTTGTGGAGAAGAAGGACTTCATCAAAGCGATCAAAGCCAGCAGACCGACTGTTTCCGACGTCGACCTCAAACGGAACGAGGAATGGACGCGTGAGTTTGGAAGCGAGGGTGCATAGCCGGCTGTGAGGAGAGGTATTGTTCCAGAGGATGAAGACGATGGGTCCCATGTCGGACAGGCGTATTCAGGCGTTGATAAAATCGGGTCAGCATAGTGTCTGTAATTTCTAACGGAGGAAGGCCTCTGTAAATTGGTGTTCGCGATACATAGGGCGAAGTCTTCAAGCACGACCGATGCAGTAATGAGAGCCTACGGTATACGACGGGCATAAGTATCAAAACGTCCTTTTATACCCCTGGTGGCACTTCCGAGCTGTATATGGTGGGTATGATTCTACCTTTTGATACACAGAAAAACCAAGATATACGAAGCCAAGAGCCGTGAGAGAAACAGCAACTTCCTAGCAGAAAAAGCCCTGAACG
Source organism: Coniochaeta ligniaria NRRL 30616 (assembly GCA_001879275.1). NCBI lineage: Eukaryota > Fungi > Ascomycota > Sordariomycetes > Coniochaetales > Coniochaetaceae > Coniochaeta > Coniochaeta ligniaria. Next base: position 2,011,299 of record KV875100.1, on the reverse strand, counting down.
CCAATGTCCATGCCACCCCAAATCACCCAACTCCCGGAAGAAGAAATCCACTCAGACACGCCAGTCGAGAGTGAACAGAACCGATGCACGCCAGTGCCAGAAGCCAACAACAAGAGAAAGCCAGAGAGGAGCGTCTTACTCGGTAGCGAGCGACTTCCTCTTCTTCTTCTTCTTCTTCTCGCCATCAGCATCAACAGTCGAGACATCGGCCATCTCCACATCACCCAAGCTCTTGCGCTTCTTGTCCTTCTTAGACTTCTTCTCTCCGTCCTCCTTGGCTTCGACCTCAACCTCGGCGCCCAGGCTCTTGCGCTTCTTGTCCTTCTTCTCCTTCTTGGACTTCTTCTCCTCATCGCCATCAGCATCCGCCATCTCCACATCGGCGGGGAGGCTCTTCCGCTTCTTCTTCTTGTCCTTCTTGGCCTCCTCCTTGGCCTCCTTCTCCTCAGCGGTAGCATTGTGGTGATCGGCGATCATCTCGTCGTCAATGTCAAGTCCATGCGCATCGTCGCCGAGGACCTTTGCCATAGCTTCCTCCATGGCATCGATGTTCTTCATCGGCTTGGCACCAGTGGCGTAGAACTCCAGACGCTGCTCAATCTGCTTCTTGAAAGCCTCACCGAAACGGCTGGTAGGTGTTTCAGAGAAGTTGTCGATACGCGAAGCCATACTGCACTTGTTTGCGAGATAGCGGGAGATACGGCCCTTGATCTTGGGGTTGGCACGTCCAATGAAAGAACTTTGGTAAAGGAGACCGTACTTGGGGGTGGCGCTCTTGGTCTTCAGCGCACGGAAGAGAGCCTTCTCGGCTCCGAGGATTTGAAGGGTGGAGGCAGGGTACTTGGAGAGGTTGGTGAGGGAACCAGCATGCTGGATCAGACGAGCAGCAACGTGGGTGCCAAGGATTTGCTGGAGGTTAGGGGCGACAGTGCCCATCTTGTCGTCCATGCTGTTGGTAAGGATCCGACGGTAGTCAGCGGAACCAGCCACTCTAGCGGCAAGAGCCGAAATCATGGACAGATCCTCATCGGTGATGTCTTGCCCCATAGAAATCTTGGAAGCATTGATGATAGCCTCAGCCCTGTCCCTGTCCTGGTCCAGGACGTTGGCGATTTCGTCCAGGCGATCATCGGTCAAGGTCTTCTTGTTGCCGATGGTAAGGACCATCTTGGCGTACGTCGCGTTGTCGGACACAATCTTGACCAGCTCGGGGAAATGCCATCCGTACCACTCGCGAACTCGCATGGCCGAGGAGTTGATTCCCTTGTCCAAGGCGTCGAGGGTCGCAATGCCCTGGATAATGTGGTTGTCGTTCTTGTGAACGCTGAACTTCACCTTCGCACGGGAGTATGCGTGACCCAAGCCCAACTGCGCACGGCCAACATCGTCGGGGCGCAGGTCCTTGATCAGCCTGGCGGCGTGGACACGGATGCCACGGAGCAGGGCCGAGACAACAGGGTTGGACTCAGCCGACTCGCATTGTACCCCAGGGAAGACATTGCTGATCTCAGCAGCAAGTTTCCTGTCTGCAACACCCAGAACAACCTTGCTGTTCTTTCCGCTTGTCTTTGGGAGGTTGAGCTCGAGGAGGTTTCTGAGTGCATCGGACATGATACCTTCCGAGATGAGGTTGATGTTCTCGAGACCGGAGGTCGCATTTCTAGCAATTTGTTAGACATTCTGTTCCAAGCAAAAGCAAATCAAGTGTCAGGGAGTCTATGTGTCCCCAAGACAAAGATGTCGACTTACGGCCATGGCGCGAAACTGACAAGCTTGATCAGCTTGGTGAACTTTGAGAGATCATTGATAGATTCGCGGTGTTCGATCAGGTCAAGGCCGACAATATCAGCCTGACGAACGACCTCATAGAGAGAGTAGCCGACGGCGCCCTCATGGAGCACGTAGTTGACGGCCATCTTGACAACTTGCTGGCGTAGATTGTTCAGTTGTCAGACCTCTCGTTTATGGTTGTGGGTTTCTTCTGCAGCATCAAACGAATTTTTTTTCGAAGCTCGCTCAATTGGAGCTCGCGCTAAGCCCGTGCACGAGCTTGGACCAGGAGGGGCCTTGATCACGTGAAATTCGGCTCATTTTCGGAAGTGGAGTGTTTAAGGTACGAAGTCACAACTGGATTTATTATTGCTCTTGTGTGAGACAAGGTGGCCGCTCACTCGTCATGATTTCCACGGTTGTCAAGGAAGTGAATCGTGAAGATGCACTGTTGTCATCCTCACTTACAGAACGCAGACTGGGGCCATTGCCTGTTTTCTGGTCATCATCAAGCAGACAATTGAGCCATGTGAGGCTGTGACGCGTTGCCAACAGCACCTCAGCCACTCACCTACTCGAGCTGTTGAGGACCCACACTTGACCTCATGTCAAGAACAGTGAGCTTCTCAGTGGAAGTTAGCAATTGTGGTCGTTCTACGCCCCCTTGGAATTCCGCAATCGAGTAGCTCTTCATTAGAGATTGTCTTTCTTCAGCCATCTGCAGTCACACTGTTCCTACCACTCTAGCCCCGTACCAAGCCTAGGACTCCCCAGCGTCTCCCACGCTTCACCAGGGCAAGCAAGGGTGCGGCTCGACTAAGCCACAATAAACCGCAGCCACCAGAGGTCCAAGTACATAAACTTCTCAGCCTCGGTGCTTGATGCCCTTTGCAAGACCAAGACTTAGGGCTTCTCTCTCCATTCTCATTCTCTTCCTAGCCATACTTGCTTCTATCACAAATCCCATCAAGTCGTACCTTTTATTCTCTCTCTTCTCAGTCCAGGATCAAGTCACGATGGGCGGTGGACAAACGGAAGGTTACCGGTCGGTAGCCTACTTTGTCAACTGGGCCATTTACGCTCGCAAGCACCGACCTCAGGATCTCCCTATTGAGAACCTAACTCATATCCTCTATGCCTTTGCAAATGTCAAGCCCGACTCTGGAGAAGTGTAAGTATACACCTCTACGCTTACAGTCCCATGATTGACACCGCTATAGCCACCTTACCGACTCTTGGGCCGACACAGACATCCACTGGGAAGGCGACAGCTGGAACGACGTCGGCACGAACCTCTACGGTTGTCTGAAGCAGCTCAATCTCCTCAAAAAGCGCAACCGCAACCTCAAGGTCCTTCTTTCCATTGGTGGCTGGACCTACAGCAGCAACTTCAAGGCTCCGGCCTCCACCCCTGGCGGGCGACGGAACTTCGCCCTCACCGCCGTGGCCCTCGTTAAGGACCTAGGCTTCGACGGCATAGACATTGACTGGGAGTACCCCTCCTCGCCCGCCGAAGCAGCCGACCTAGTCTCCCTCCTCCAAGAGTGCCGTTCTGCACTTGATGCGTACGCCTCCACTGTTCCAGGCAACCCGCACTTCGAGCTGACAGTCGCCTGTCCCGCCGGAGCGCAGAACTACGAGAAGCTCGATCTGCCAGCCATGGACCGCGTGCTCGACTTCTGGAACCTGATGGCATACGACTACGCCGGGTCATGGGACTCCGTTGCCGGCCACCAGGCCAACCTGTTCCCGTCGCACAAGGACCCGGGCTGCACGCCGTTCAGTACGTCGAGTGCTATCGACTACTACACCTCGCACGGCGTCCCTGCGCACAAGATCGTCCTCGGCATGCCGCTCTACGGGCGCGCGTTTGAGAACACCGACGGGGCTGGGAAGCCTTATGCCGGCGTTGGCCAGGGCACGTGGGAAGGCGGAGTGTATGACTACAAAGCACTGCCGCTAGAGGGTTCGCATGAGCATGAGGATCAAGAATTGGGCGCCAGCTACTGCTACCACCCGGGCAGGAAAGTCATGGTTAGTTATGATACCGTGGGCATTGCGAGGCGGAAGGCGCAGTTTATCAAGGAGAGGGGGCTGGGCGGTGCCATGTGGTGGGAGAGTAGTGCTGATAAGCCGGGTCAGGAGAGTCTCATCGGTAATGTGGTTGAGGTTCTTGGAGGGCCGCAGGGTCTGCAGCGGAAGGATAACTGTGTGGCGTATCCGGAGAGCAAGTATGATAACTTGAAGAATGGCTTCGCCTAAAGGTTCGAGCCAAAGTGTAGGCCTAGTTTTGATGTTAGCAGGTATTCAGCGCAGGACTTCCGTGGACAACGTCAGCCAGCAGAGCAGTCGGGAAAAAATAATACACCAGATACCGACACCAGTCCCTTGTGGATCGTTCGTACGGAAGTATTTCGTTCGTGTTTTCGCCGCCGTTCTTCCTCGTCAATGTGGTCTTACTACCAGACATACGGTGTCTGCTTTCTCGCATTTCTTGACATAGTGATCGCACAGCTCAGGCCTCTTCTACCCTCCATAACCTCTGGTCCAAATATTGCAAGGCGGTCTGATCTCTTCGCCGTGGGTGTTTAGATGTTCTGCTGTGGTTGGTTGTAGCTTCTATGGTCTGTCAGCGAAGTCGCCCAGGGTTTCCATGTCTACGTCCAGACTGGTTGCGGAAGAACAGTCTCCGCCTCTTCATCTGTCATGCCAGTGAATATCGGAGCATGGTCCGAGCCAGACTGTGAGGAATAAGCAACAAGAGCTCCGTGGCTGGTTCTGTCCCTCATAGAAGCCTGACTTCTTGACCTTAGCTTAATGGGGAGAACGGTTTCGATGATGTGCTGGCTACTAGATCGGCACCGGATTGGAGCATCCTCAGAAATGCCGCCCAAGCAGCGGTTGAGGTTGGCTCTGGGACTGTGCAGAGCAAGAAACCCGATCGTGTAGTTTAAAGCAAAGGCAGTATTCTCGAGTGAAGCATGCAAGATCCTAAAGTAGTGTGTCAGCATTCTGGAGACAGTACGAAGGTGTGAACTACATGAAGTTACACACTCGGCCAGTTGCATCTTGTTTTTATCTTACACGGAAACCAGCGTAGCCTAGCAAGACATGGCAACTCGCGATTTAGCCAGACCTTGGCCCTGCTGACAAAGGTATAGCGCATAGATAGAGCGACCGGAAGCACCTTAGTCGGAGTGTTCTTCAAGCAATGCCGCCCACGGCGGCCGTGATGGATAGTGAGTCGGCCACGGCGACGTCTTGAGAATGGTGACCATCCTTGGCAAACGAGGGCATGGCAACTCTGGACTCTTTCCAGTCCACTTTGATGTGTTTGGTCAGTCGACAATACGTACCTCGTACAATGAGAATGGGTAGAGGTGGTGGTGGCTACCAGGTACTCAAGAGGTACAAGCGCTAGAATCACGACCATAAGATATGCGCAGTTAGGATGTTCATGAAGTGCTTGCATTTCCTCGCTAGCCAGAGCCGGTGTGTCCATTCTATGGTACAACTAACGCCCGTGAATGATCAGGCCTATTCCAGCTCAATGCGCGGTTTTCAACTCCCATCCCAAGACCCCAACTCCCCTTGTCGTCATCCAACCCAAGTTCCTTTAGCTGGTCTTGTCGAAGACGTAGGTCAAGTGGCAGCGTCCGCAGTACTGGCGGTCGTTCATGGCGGCCATGAAGATACCGGCACCGCACTGTGAGAGACATGTCATTAGCAGATGAACTCTGGAAGAAGTATGTCAGAGGGAGAGCTTACGGTCTCGTTGGGGCACTCGCGCCTCAGGCGCTCGATCTTGCCGTCGCTGTCGACCTTGTAGTACTTAAGAACAGCGAGCTTGGTCTTCTTGCGCTTGTGCTTGATCTTCTTGGGTGTGGTGTAGACCTTCTTCTTCCTCTTCTTGCCACCACCACGGAGGCGGAGCACCAGATGAAGGGTCGACTCCTTCTGGATGTTGTAGTCGGAGAGGGTGCGGCCATCCTCGAGCTGCTTGCCGGCGAAGATCAAGCGCTGCTGGTCTGGGGGAATGCCCTCCTTGTCCTGGATCTTCGACTTGACATTGTCGATGGTATCGGAAGACTCCACCTCAAGGGTGATAGTCTTCCCCGTGAGGGTCTTGACGAAAATCTGCATGATTGCCTGCTGGACGGTGGTGAAAGGTTAGAAGTCTGTGGGAGTTGCAGAGATTCTGGGGAGTCCTTCTCAAGACATGTGCGGTGAGGTGACAAACGCTGCCATTGACTTTGGAATCAAGTGGCGCGGAAAGCAAGGGAATACAAGATTGGGTATCATCGAAACACGCGAAAGCAACAAATCAAACAAGCGAAAACATCGTTCAGACGTACCTAGACAATATCGCTATTGCCGTCCTAAGCAAACCTGAAGATGTCCTTGGGGTTGATGATCAAGAGAGGGTTTCTCTTTTTTCTGGCCGAGTTCCTTACAAAAATGTTCTGGCATGGTCCTAGCGTCTCTCGCTTGCACTGAGGCGGGGTGGATCACCTGACCTAGGGTTTTTCTCCCGGGTGCCCTTTTTTGCAGCTCTCCGCTTTTCACGTCCTTCTGTGGTCCGAGCTTTACTAGCGCTCTCCAAATTCGCCGTGTATCCGACTAAGCCGTCTTAGGGCAGGTGTAAGTGAGACTCACCTCAACCCTTGGCCTTCATCTCAACCCTCAGCCTTCACTTCCACCCTTGCCCATTCAATCCTCATTCCCTTTTCCCCTATTGCTCATACCTATTTCATAAATTCCCAACATACTATACGGCATCTGACGAGAGTTTCCAGCTCACTCGGGGCGGCGCTACCCGAGGAAGGTGCATCTGTGACTAAGCCGTGTAAGTGAGACTCACCTCAACCCTCGGCCCTCATCTTAACCCTCAGCCTTCATCTCAACCCTCATCCTTCATTCCAACCCTCCCCGATTCAACCCTCGTTTTCCTTTTACTATTGCGCAGACCAATTTCATGAACTGCCTCATAATCTACCCGAAATCTCACCAGAAACCAGCGTTCTCCATCTGACTCGGGAAGGTGTCCTTGAATCCTTGATCACTTCATAAGTAGGTATTTTCAACCGCCTGAAAGCTTTCTTGAACCTTCACTCCTACAAGTACCTGGGTGTGGACTCACCTTTGCCTTTGGCCACCAACTCTCTCATCTTCATTCCTCTCTTTATCATCTCTAACCTCTTCCTCAACCTCTTCCTCAACCTCTTCCTCAACCTCTTCCTCAACCTCTTCCTCAACCTCTTCCTCAACCTCTTCCTCAACCTCACCTTCAACCCCTCTCTCAAGACCCTCGTCTCTCTAAACCATATTTCCCTAGCTTTACCGTTCATATTTCGACGCCTCTAGACTTCAATCATAGCAACAACCATGATTGTGGCTTTCTGAGATGAACCAGAAGGAGAAATCCTTGGTTCGGGCGAAATACAGCGGCAGATCTCGAAGCCGTCTGCGACTGTACTGTTGAAGTTACGCCACCGATATATATTCTATCAGCAGCTGTCCAGGCCATCCGAAACCTAGGCTAAGACAATGGTGTGGAAACATCAGGACTCAGGTACCACGTTTGACATCGATACCCAACCTGCTCGACATCCACAGTTGCTGCCCACACACAATGAGACATGGCAAGACGACGATGCCGATATAACCAACATTGAGACAAGGTAATATGCGCCCGTATGTGGTCCCTAGCCCTTTGCATCGCTATTAGAACATTGCGAAAGCTGTTCGACCGCTTAGACGCGACCTTGACCATCGTCCTCCATTATCCGACATGGAAAACAAGTCGCGCTCTTTCTGGGTCGACATACGATTCTTCAGATCCCTACCTCGAGCTTATCAAGACGAAGATGGGCACAGACACAGCCGCGAAGATCCAAGACACAACCATTGGTACGCCGAAAACGTTCTAGTCGCGTTGCCTGATGCACCGTACCGCCTCTCTGGCAGTGGAATGAGAAATTTTCTCTACTTTGCGACATCCCCTGGAAACCTGGAGCTCTATGTTGCTCGCACGAAGAGGGCGTTGGTCGGACTGATTCCCGACAACTAGTGTGTTTTTATTTGCAGTAACTCGACGTCGACAACTTTGATGGTCTTCTTTGTCAAAAAAAAAAAGTCGCATAGCGTTCAATTCTAACCCAGCATGACTTGCTTTATTCTCGACTTGCTTTATTCTCGACTTGCTTGTTCTTATAAGTCCGGACTGCATTTCCCAGGAGTTATGCGGCACGAATACAGCCAGAAGTAACTCGAGCACCACACGCAGGGACTCGGTCTAGAGCTAGACACTTGGAACACCTTGAGACTCAGTACCACAGCTAGGTACTATAGTATGCTGACAATCAATACTTAGGTAAATGTATGGCTGGTGGTCAAGGCGATACTCGGTACTAAGTACTAAAGTTTCACCCGATAGGAATACGGTTTGTGTCACTTCTGTTTGTCGATTAACAGTTCTGTTGGCTGTACTGACTGTCGAGCAGGTCAAAGGATGAGTTGAAGGCTATACATCGCAGTCAGTTGAAGGCGACGGCCGGCAAGGAGCTGTCTGGATCAAAAGCCAAGATCGGAGATTTCGACTTCCTACGAACCATTTGCATGACGCCGTACCCAGGTCAAAGCAGAACCAAGGCTCATCAAGACGTAATGAGCACGCTCATACATACTGGGAAGGTCACTAAAGAATCTCGTATGCGAACTTTAAGATACCTGGGTCTCGCGCTGAAAGAGCAGGGTTTCTAGCACTGATACAGGTCGAGCATAGTACCCTAACAAGAAGCTTCCACACTCTGGCCTCCGCAATGGGCAATCCAGCTCGTACATACAAGAACACCCCATGCCTCCAGCTCGGCGCTATCCTGGAGGATGATCCAAGGCATCTACAACATTCACGAAGAGCTCTAGAAGCACCGTCTCAAGTTCAGCGAGTACGAGAACCGTCTTACTATTTACAGAGACATCAAGATCCTTCATTCGGAGGATCAAGTATAACCAACTCGAAGCTATTAAGCCTTAAGAACGCAAGGAATGGCTTCTCCATATCCCAGCTTCTTCTATTTTGAGCTCAACTACGTGGAAATGCTTTTGGCGCAAGTTTGGAGATACCGGAGCTCACAAAACACAGACCTCAGGTCATGTCGAGGATCAAGGGCGAATCCCGGGTCTGAAAAAGAAGAGGCGAGAACAGCTCTTGAAGCAGCTGTCCAGAATCCTTCCTGGAAAACCGCGATCTGAACATGCGGCAACGCGAGACCTGATTCCGCGCCTCAAAGCACTGGAGAAATTCGTCGACCGCGCTCCGGATGCCATCGCGTGGGATTCGGCTGACATTGGCGAACTCACGATCATCTCGCGCGCGGAAATCGAAGCGTTCCTGTTCGCACAAGATTACACGGGTGAAACTGGTGTCTCTTCGACCATCGAGCAGCTGGAGAAGTTTGGTTTCCCGATTCACGACACAGACGGAAATCGCGAGTGGAAGGCATCTCTACCCACGGAATACGCGGTTAAGTACGATCCAACGGCATACAGCACGGACGGGTGGACATCGCGGGCACTTTAGTCTTTAGGAGAAGACCATGAGAGACAAGCAGATCTACACCCTCGGGGTCGATGGCTGCCTGAGTCCGAACTCCAAAGGAAATACCAAGAGAACGTTCACGGTACTAGACACGAGCGACATTTTCCAGGTATTCTCAGTCGCGCCTCTGAACAAGGAGACTGTAAGCAAAGTCCAGGCGGACTATAGGGCAACGAAGGAGGCAGCGAATGAGAAAGCAATGAGGAATCGGATGAGGACGTCGCGAGCGCGGAAACATCGACGCCGGGTCCTCGACTCACTCAATCTCGCAATTTTCAGGGCGTCAACAATTCCGATGGTGAGTTTTCCAAAACATAGGAGTGCCTCCCCCCCCAGGTGCTAACGTCTCTTGGCAAGTCGACGGCGATACTACCGAAGACGATGTCCCCGAACTCTTGAGTCGCAGCGGAAAAGCCGGAGTGTCAGAATCTGCTCTCGACCAGTTACAGGAGAAGCCTGTCGCTATCCTCGAACCCGATTCGCAAACGATCAAGATCTTCTTCCCGTTCCCTATTTCCGCGTCATCACTTGAGGATGAGCTCCTTCGCCACGCTGAAGAGGCGACGGCCACCTGGAAAGTCCGCACCCAAGCACTTAAACGCGAGGATCTTCTGCGAAACTTGGGATATAAATCGCGATTTCAAAATCGGAGACGCATCCTGTCGCATCTCAGTGACAAGACAGCGATAGATGTCTCGGACCCTTTTTTTGAGATGACAGCAGCGACACCGCGAAAGTCGAATGAGACCTGGCACTAGGAGCTTTTACCTCCAGCGACAATGAAACATGGCAAGACGACGATGCCGATATAACCAAGCAATGGGACAAGGTGGTATTTAGGGTGGCAAAGGCCAAGAAAGTGGCGGAGAACGCTGCCTTTTGACTGAGAGAAAAGCTGCGGTCGCAGCAGAACAAGCCAAAGCGGCTGCGGAAAAGACAGCTTCATTAGTGACCAAGCCAGCGAAAGCGAGAGGCGACCATTTCGCGAAGAAGCAAGGAGACGCGGGAGTACAGCGGCGCGCAGCCAGACTACTGGCGCTCAGCAAAGTGAAGCAGATTCGCGATCTTATCAACGCGCCTCAAGACGATACGATTTGTCAGTTCTCTGCATTCTTCGACAAGCTGGGGAGACAAACACATGGCAGGGAACGAGGTCGGCGCCGGTTTCAAAACCTCCTGTACTGGAAAACTCTCATCGATAGTCGTCTTAACGACCCCGATCGCAGCTTCACAATGATTGATGCATCATTTCGTTGGTCAGCGAGTCATCTGGTGGACAGCGAAGACTCCCAACGGCTTGAGATTTGAGGGAGATGGTTGCACAGAGGAGGATACCTTCGATTACGAACAGCCTCATCCTGGAATTCAGCAGCTGGACTAATAAGTCAATGGGCATCGTATCCACGCATTTCGCGATCATGTATAGATGGGACAGAGGTTTTCACATATCGCTTCAAGCAGACAGTGTCTAATAGAATAGCTTCGCAATGTAGTCTCCGTGGTGTCGGGTTCCGTCGTGAGGCCCCAGCCAAAAGTCTTCAGCCGTGACACCAGTCAAGATTTCATTAAGATTGCCTCTAGTAGAATCTACGATTGCGGTCTCCGAAAATGATTCCAAGATAAACTGGTAGCTACTTCAAGAGCTGTGCTCGCCTCTCTCCCTTTTCAACCCGGGATTCGCGTTCGAAGTTCTTCCGCCCAGAACAAGGACTTCTCCCTTCCTGTTTCCTAGTACGAAGGCTGGGGCCAAAAGTAATTACTCTCCCTACAGCAAAAGGGTGTGTTTTGAGAGGTGGGCTGAGCTCTGAGACTACTGTGTATCAGGAACAGGCTTTGCCACGGAGGTGCATAAAACAGCGAGAAACCCGCTGCCCTCGGACCCCCAGCTCTTCCAACCTGCCAAACTACAAAATACTTTCACATCCGTACCTCCATCGATATGCTCTCGCATCCAAGTACGCTTCTTTCCTAGCACCAAGACCTAGTTCTTTCGGCTTCAATACGAGCACCAGTTTGGAAATCCGCCATCTGTAATTGACCGGACTACCTACGGACACACTAAGATGGAGGCTGAACACGGCGTCAGCAACTCGTCCTCCTATATCCGTATAGGAGATGAAGCAGTACGGTAAGAAACTCCAATAGACGAGCGGCTATTTCAGTGCGAAGACAAGCTTAGGCCCATCAGCCCGGGCACGCCGCACCTCACGCTCCAGATGACAGGCAGTGCGGAGCTGTCACTCACCCAATCCTACCGTATCGGGTTCGTCATCCGCCGGTCCGAAAATGACGGCGTCGACCTCCCGTGTGTTGTCGACTGGAGTCCGTACAGCGAGGTCGTGAGATCTCCCGGCTTGGTCCTCCTGTGCCACAACGCAGCCGGCGGCGGCCTCGACCCCGTCCCCGTCGACCTCCCCAGAAACTTAATCACCAGTGAGCGCGGCGACGACGGCTTTGTGGTCACGGGCTGGGAGGGATCTTGGTGCCAACTAGAGCCCGGATCCGAGGAGGCGCGTGGCGTGGAGCTGCCCGAATGCTACTACAAAGCCATGCGCGCGGGCGAGACGTATACGCTGCTGTATCCCGGCCGCGAGATCTTGATGTGGGATTGGGGTACCTTGAAGGATCTCACGGGTCGCGAGATCAAAAAGCGCGCTTCGGCCACCACGACGACCGAAGGCTCGTCGCCGCCTAACCCTGTGGTTCCGGGGGGTCCGGCGATCACCTTCAAGGCCGTGGAGGAGGACCCGCCGTGGCCTGACCGGGCGGCGCGTCTGGCGAAGATAGGATTCGACAGAGCTAATTGGGAGGAGTCGCGGTGGAGATGGGAGCTCATGCGCAAGCGAGAAGGGTCGCCTCCGCCGATGCGGGAGGCGGAAAGATCGTAAGTCGCCTTGTTGCTGCTGCTTCAGACTTTGATCCATGTACGTGGTCGGACGGACTTTGCTGACAGCTACCAAAAGCCCTGGCGCACCTATCATTACGGCCACTTTGTCATGTCCGTCGCGCTTGGACGGTGACGAAGATTTCTCGGTCCAGGCGACGTTTACTTATGAGGGCGTGGTGGGACCTTCCGGCGCCGTTGAACAGCCAGCACGACCCATTACATTCCACTCGTGGGTGTTGTACGGTGCGCGTTGCGGTCGTCGTGAGGGCTGGCGGCTGGATCGCCGGGCCACGGGAAAGACAGACATGGGTGACGGTGGCGAGGCCGGTTCCTGGCAGGAGTGCAAGATGGACCACGGCGAGATGGGATTTTTGTTGGTGGGCGATGACGTGGAAATTAGTGTCGGGCGAGACAACGAGAATTTCATCAGCCTGATGCCTGGGGAGGCATGGACTACGTCAAAAGAGCTACAGAGCAAAATCCACATGATCAGCTACATCACCACGGACGCGGTACCCGGTGAGACCTTTCGCTGTCGTTACAAGGGCATGGTGATGGACTGGTGGGATTGGGGTACCATGGCAGATCATGCCGATACTGTGGTCAAGTTACCGAGCTTTATTGCCGGTAGGGTTACCGAGCCTGCTGACAATGGAGGCCGCCCAAAACTAGTCGTGCCAGCGGCAGAGGACGTCATGTTCACGTATACCGGTGCTGGGAAAGGTGCATACATTGATCTGGAGAACTGTCTGAGTCCATAAGAAACCACTACACCTGTGGTAGGATTCCACATGTTAGCGTAATACGTCTACAGCACGTAGTCTTGTCTTGAGATTCGTACTCAACTACCACAGTGAGTGTCCCACCGTCTCATCATCTAGCGTTCTAGTACTCTACTTGTTTAGTGTTTTAATCGTCTCGTCGTCTCATCGCCTAATCGTCTCGTCGTCTCGACGCCTCATCGTTTTTGTGATTTTGACATCCAAGATATTAAAGACGCTAGGATCATTTTGTTAAGGTACCCCGCTAGCTTCCGCAACCTACCGTATCAACTGGAGGAAGTGGCGGTTTGGGCTAGTAAGGGCCCCCTTACTAGCCCGGCCCCGGCAGCCAGGCTGGCCAACCACAGCCAGGTGCCCGGCCCACCTGATCGGCGCCATCGAACGCCAACCGCATCCTCCTCATTTTACTATTCCCTGCCTTTTTACACCTTGCGATGGCTTCAAGTGGCCGATTTCAGCCGTTTTTGGCATCACAGGCTGACAAGGCCGTGCTCTATTGTTTTGTTTGTTCCTATTTGGGTTGTTTGTAAATACTGGCTGCCCAGCTCACCGGGCAGCCAGGCTGGCCAGGCTGGCCAGAATGGCTAGGATGAGATGCTGGTTTCCTGGCGGATGGCCCTGATCTGACGGTATGTCGCCAACGCTTCACTGACTGCTTGGAAACCACGGTTTCCCTATACTAAAATGCCTCTGGAACAGATATCTCCGAATACTCGAAGACTTGTGGTCTCTCATCCCAAGCGCAGAGGCAAAACCGTTGGAAACCCGCTCTCGGCCGCGCCACGAGACTACCAGCCGCCGCCGCCTAAGAAGCGGAAGATCAGCCGTCACTACACTCGCCAGACCATCTTCCAAGTCCTCCAGTTCATCAACTTCCATACAATTACCTACCTCTCTTCTACCCACAACGACGGCCGCGTTCGTCGCTCGATTTCTGGGACGGCAACCCGCCCTGGGATTATGCCCGCCTTGTCCACGACCCAAGACCGGTCTTTCTGGGATGTGGTTGACGAGGCTGGTCCCTGGGGCCGCGTCTGGCGACAAAGATCACCAACCTTCCAAGAGACCTCGCGGCACTTCCTCATACCCGTGAGAAATATACAGAGGTGGTGGGCCAACCGCGAGAACATCATCAATCGCGCCCAGCGCCCCGCAAGGAAGCACGCCGACGTGCCCTGCGCCTGGCCAGACCTGGAGACTGCGCTGTTTGACGAGTTTTGCCAACGCCGGCTCAATGGCAAGTCGGTTACGCGAGCGACCTTCCGGCGGTCTGCCAAACGGCTGTTCAAAGAGCTGTATCCCCATTGTGATGGCTTCACTTTCTCGAACGGCTGGTTCGCAGGGTTCCTTGGCCGGTATGGTGTAGTACGGCGGCGCCTCATACACCAAGCCACAAAATTGCCGTTAGAATCCATCGCTTATTGCAACAGTTTCCTGAGGTGAGCACCCATCGCCACCAGCCATCTACGACCTCCTACTTACTCCATCTGCCTGTCCAGATTCGTGCGCAGAAACGCGTAGCCCACGCAAAATGGGCCGCTTGAACTATCAAGGATCATGAACCTGGACGAAGTGCCCATCCTATTCGAATACCTAGATGGCTATAGCTACGATTTTGAGGGCGTTAAGACTGTTTCCGGCAAAACAGATCGTTCTGGCTGGTCAAAACGCCAAGCTACCTTGATCCTGTACATCTTCGCCGACGGCGTCTGCCGTATCCCACCGAAGATCATCTTCCACGCCGCCGTCAATACGCAATTACGAGATACCGAGGGCTTCAAATACAACCCTGACGTCACCGTTGAATACAATCCTACAGCCTATAATAACGAGGACCTCTTTCGGCAATTTATCGACGAAGAACTCGCTCCGATTTTGACTGGCGATCAGCCAAACCTTCTGGCTATGGATGTGGCCGCGTTTTACAAAACAGATGCGATTCGCGAGCGGCTCAAAGAGCTGAGTATTACGCCCTGTTTTACTACGTTTCTCATATTCCTGGGTATCTCGGCGCTTCTTGCTAACTGCCTTTCCAACAGATATTACACCTGCGATGATCCCCGGCGGAATGACGTCTCTTTTACAACCTCTCGATACCCACATCAACGCCGTATTCAAGAGATGGCTTCGCGAAGCAGTTGACGACTACGTTGCGGCGAGAGAGCAAGAACAGCCATACGAGGCATGGTCGGTTTCAGACAAACGCGTGATGACTACCCACGTTGTCGCTACTGCCTTTCAACGGCTTCAAGCCGACCCGGCCAGGATCATCAAGTCGTTCAAAGACTGCGGGATTTCTGTGGCTGCGGATGGTTCGGAGGACCACCTCATCAAGATCAAGGATATCCCTACAGACAAGATTGACCTGACGGGTTGGGAGCAAGCCGAAGATGTGACCATCGCCGGCGCGGCTGGAGAATCGGATGAAGGTCTTGACGGGCTTGACGAATATATCACTACCCAAGAAGAGGGCGGCCTTGGCTGGGCGCGCGAGAAGAACGCGGTCTTGGTGGATATCTTGAAAAGCATGGGATTGAGGCACACCGGCAAGAAGGCCGTGATGGTTAAACGCCTGTATCAAGCATACTTTATTGAACTCTAGGCAGAGATACTGCGGTAGGCCGTAGATCAAGCATGAAGCTATTCACACCCATCTTGAGCCTCGCCAGCGAGTACGACGCAGTTGGCGATGCCCTCCTGCCACTGCCGATTGACGGAGAGGCGAGTGTCCCAATGGCGCCACCTTTTGCCTCGCTCAACAATTGTACACTCTACAACCCGCCCAAGGTCGATATAAGCCTCCATCAGGAAGCGGTCTCTCTCTTTTACCCAGCCAAAATGGGTGCCCTCTTGGGAAAGAGACAGTCCCACAGGCCAGCCGGGCGACGAGGGCAGCCGCTTGACGATGGTGTAAGTCTCGCCTTTGGAAAAGCACTCGGAATCGGCAAAATCGTCGGTCACGTCTAGGCTGTTAGATTACGGCAGTTCTGGGGCCTGTATTTACTCTGGGCCTTTTGTTTACACTCACATACTACGTCAATACGGCCCAGATTAATCTGCGCGGTTGCCGCCATGGCAGCGAGGTCTGAGATGAACGAGGAGGCGGGGGATGATGGAGACCAGAGTGGGAATCCCAGATGGACAGGCAGATGGCGATTTCCCACCAAAAAGGGGGGGGTCTGTGTCCTTGTGGGACTCCGTGGCTGATTCCGCCGGCCTCCCAGTGGCTCGCTTGGCTCGCCCAGGCCGGGCTAGTAAGGGGGCCCTTACTAGCCCAAACCGCCACTTCCTCCAGTTGATACGGTACTACGCGCGTGAACCTAAATACCAGGTACCTTTTAAAGTGGTAGCGCTGACTGGCAGCTGGTCCCACCTGCCGCCTCCAATCCGAGGAAATTTACGTCCACAAAACATTTTTGGCCTTCCTCTTCTCAACTCCTCCCGCCGTCTCCCTCTCCCCTCCATCTTCTCTTCAAACTCCCAGTCCAAAAAAACATCCCCTTCGAAGACAAGAACCTCTTCGAACGTCAAGATGGTTAAGAAGAGAAAGAACAATGGCCGTAACAAGAAGGGTCGCGGCCATGTGAACCCCATCCGCTGCTCCAACTGCTCGCGGTGCACGCCCAAGGACAAGGCCATCAAGAGATTCACCATCCGCAACATGGTTGAGTCCGCTGCCATTCGTATGGATATCCGCCCTCATCCCCACCGAGCTTTGCTCAGTTGACTGAGAAAACACTCGCTAACATTACTTCTCTCTCGCAGGTGATATCTCCGATGCCTCCGTCTTCGCCGAGTACACCGTTCCCAAGATGTACCTCAAGCTGCAGTACTGCGTCTCTTGCGCCATTCACGGCAAAATTGTCCGGTACGTTTGTCCGCCTGGCGCGACAAGCCACTCCTCCATCGTGGAGGATGTGGGCGGCTAGAGAAGAACCTTGGTTGAACTTCGAAAAACCGCCCGCATCCCTCTCGATGACCCCCCATATGACTGCTCAAAGAATCGTAGGTTAGCTGACATTCTATCACAGCGTCCGTTCCCGCGAGGGCCGCCGTAACCGCGCTCCCCCTCCCCGTGTTCGGTACAACAAGGACGGCAAGAAGGTCGTGCCCACCAACAACCCCCACCCCCAGAAGGCTGTGGCTTAAGTTTGGTCTGTTGGAGAGAACCTCGCGGTGATGTGGAAGCGTCACTGCGTCATTCCTTCGGGATGGCGGTCGGGAGAGGTGCTTTTGTTATGATGGACTACGAATCAGGCTTTGCTTTGCAACATGGGTCAACCGGAAACGAAAGGAAAGGCGTTTGCGTTATCTCCCTCAGGGTTACAGGGATGGTAGAGCCGTAGTCACAAGTACAAGATCATCCTTCCAACATCAGGCCCGTGGTGGCTCAAAAGCCACTGTGCATGCTATTCCTGCTTTCGTCGGACCTCGAACAGCAGTCTCCTCGTCTTTGGGTCATCCCAAGTCCGCTTGCCGTCGTGGACGCTGAGGCCGTCGTCAAGCGACGCTGTCACCTCCCACCGTGTCCCGGTCGACCTCTCGACTTCACTGATGAGCTTCCCGAAAGTCTCGGCATTGTGCCTGAACGTGTTCTTCCTCCACGACGGCGAAGCAATACCATCAAGATTACCCGTTGCCTGTCCAATGATGGCAACATCCCCTTCCCTCTTCAAAAGCCGTATCGCATGCTCAAACACTCTTGCCTGCTCCTCCCACGTGAACAGATGCAATATCATGCCCAGCTGCACCACATCATACTGACCTTCCCACTCCTTCAGCACAACCCAATCTTCATCCAGGATAGTCCCCACAGCAAACCTCGACTTGAGCGTGTCTCTATCCCGGAACAGCTCATAGCCCAACTCGACAAACCCAGCTTCCAACTCGATGCCGGCGAGGTTCTCGCTCGGCACTCCGTCGTACACGAGCTTCCGGATGTCCTGGCCCAGACAGCAGCCGACGTCGAGGAACCTCTGGTCTCCGCCGCGCAGCCGGGATAGCAGCTGCGGGTAGATGTCGGCCCTGTTGGCTAGGTTCAGCTCCAGGAAGCGGAACTGGCCTAGACACGGGTAGGGCCAGACTTCCCAGGCTTTGTTGCGCTGGAGTTATGGTTAGTCGGGCTGCCGGATCGCGTGCCAGACGGTGTTGCTCACGAGTGTTACAACATGGTCTTGGACCTCGGCCGCGGGTATGTGGCGGTAGTTCTCGAGCAGCTCTCGCGCTTGCGGCGGCACGGTGACCGTCTCGTCGAACCACTTCACTGTGTGATCCCGCGAGCCGACTTGGGGAGTCGAGCTTGAGGCTGTCATTGCTGGTATTATATTTGTTGCTACGGCACAGTTCTTTTCACTAGAGTGGTGTTCGTTGCTATACTGATGGATGCCAGTGTCACGATATACTTGTCCCCCGCTATCAGGATCCGGAAGCCGGCACGGCGCCCACGATCACATCATCTGCCGGCGCATTTCAACATGCACATCCGACTTCTCTTATCACCACCATGCTAATATTCACAAGCTTCGCTCTTTTGTTATATACTTATCTCTGAGAAACGGCACATGTCCCTCTCCCTTGCATACATCACTGCTATCTAGACGGTCACCGGCAGCTCCACAACCCCAACATCCAGATGCAGAGGCGTGTACTTGATCTCGTCCATCGGCACCGCAATCCTGAGGTCAGGCAGCTTCTCAAACAACAGCGAGAACACGGTTATCAGCTCAGTTTTAGCAAGGTGCTCGGCAACGCAGCGATGCTCGCCGTACCCGAAGCCCAGAGGGTCCTTGCTCTCGGGCCACTGGCGGTGCATGTCGAAGGTGTCCGGATTGATGAAGACCTCCTCGTCGCGGTTGGCAGATTGGTTCGAGGCGATTATGCCTTCGCCTGCTTTAATGTGCTAGGTCGAACAAGTTGCGTCAGTTGAAACCGTCCAGTAACCGGGTGCTTAGTGGCTTACCTGGCCTCCCAGCTCAAGGTCAACCTTGGCCGTGCGCCTCATGGCGAGTGCCGACGCGGTGTGGTACCGGCAGAGCTCCTCTACGAAGGCGGGTGCGAGGGACGGGTTGCGCTTCAGCTCGGCGAGTTGGTCTGGATGCTGGAAGAGGGTCACTACGCCCTTGGTCTGTTGTCAGCTTGATTGTCACATCTTGTGACGGGCAGACTCACGAGAGCAATCATATTGACCATCGTCGCATTTCCAGCGACGAGCAGGAGGAACGCGATCTGCACCGCGTCCGCTTTCTCTATGTGGCCGGGCTTCACTTGCTCCGTGACCAGTCTGCTGATCAGATCATCTTTCGGATGCTCCATCCGCTTGTCGACGAGGCCGGCGATGTAGTCCAGCAGTCCCCTGGTAACATTCAGCCATCACGATCTCCTAGCAAGAATCTCGCCGGGAATAAATACTCACTGGTTAGCAGCAGAAGCCTCCCTCGCGTTTCCGCTTCCGTGGCTGCGGATGGCGACCTGCTTGGTGAGGTACTCGAGGTCGTCAAACGGCACGCCTAGGATGGTGTAGATGATGTACGAGGGCACCGGCAAAGCGAACTCCTGGATCAGATCGACCGGTCCATTTGCAGCGCGTCCGGCGGCCCTCACTCTGTCAAGCAGGTCGGTGACAGTCTTCTTGATGTACGGCTCCATCTCCGTGACGTGCGTGGTGGTGAAGAAGGGCTCGACCATGCTCCTGTCCTCGCATCAGCGATACTGATGCTGCAGTCGAACTTGGCTACGCTCTATCAGCTTACCTTTGCCGCATGTGAGCTGGCGGATCCATGTCGACAAACGTCGGTCTTGCTTTCGCCGCCAGCTTTCCGCCCTCGCTCAGCTCTGGGAAGCCGGGCCGATTTCTCTCCTGAAGTCATGTCAGCATGATGCATTTCCCACCTGCGGTTGGAAAGGGTAGTCAGTCAGACAAACCTTGGAGAGCCTATTATCAGTTGCGACCAAGGTCACGTCCTTCCACTTGGTCACCAGCCATGCCAGCCGTCCATCAAATAGCTTCACCCTGGAGACAGGCTCGCGCGCCCGCAGCTCCGCAAACTCCTTGGGCGGGTCCAAGCCCGAGGCGCGTTTGAAGGGGAAGCTGGGGGCATCGGCAGTCGATGAGGTAGCCATTCTCGGGGCTACTTCTCTCTACGTGCGGTGTGGATTTTGCAGAGTCTGATGCTAGACGGGATGGAAGAGTTCAAGCGCCGGGAGGAAACAGACAAGATGGAGATGAGGGTTGGTGGCATGTTTAGAGTTTCGCTTGACCAGAGCTAGAGGATCTTATGAGCGAACCGTCACGTATTTATGTAGGCACATCTTTCTACCGTCTTGACGGTCTCAAGTCACAAGTGGCATCTTGTGTGTAATTGTCAGGCCACCATGCTTCCGCGTACAGAGAGTCGCAAATGGAGATGGCTATATCGATCAAGCAGTAGTAAGCAACAGGCCATTTCAACGCATCGTTCCCAGCACATGTTACACGACAGTCATTTAGAGTCGGCTGGCTGACCGGAGATGTCAAGTAGTGGCTATATAAGAGTTTCCGCGGAGATAGCAATTACCTTAGTGGATGTCTTGGCATACTACCACCTAGGCGAGTGTCATCTGTCATGGTTCGAATATATCCCGTATTCTTATGGAGTAGAGTTCCCGCAGACCCGGTTGTTGGGTCAGGCCACTTTGTCGGCGTGCATGCATACCTCCTGGTTAAAAGCGATGTCAGAACTAGTGACACGATCCCCTCACTACAGAACATCGATGCCGAGCTATCCTACATCCGCAACTCGTGGCGAACAACGCCCTGTGGTGTAGGATGGATTCACGATATCAGTTGGGACACACAGCCAGTATCAATTCAGTGATCAATCTTTGTCTACCTTAGTTGAGATGAGAATCCGGGGCGCCATGCCTTAAGGCTCCTGTATACAATCGTGTCCCATCCCCTGGGGACAGTCCAGCTCGATATGAAATCCCTGAATGCGGTTCCAACTCACGAAAATCGTGGTTTCCTAATCACGCATCCCGCTCGTGTTCCATGATTGACTCCATTCCACGCATAAAAACCCACAGGACCCCGGATCCTTAACCAGCACCTGCATGCCGCCATCAATCCTTCGTGATATAGAGATACACCACCGGCTTACTACCCGGTAACCCAGCCCTCGAGCTATCCCACCCAACCTCCTTTAGAGTCTTGGCCATGGCCGCACCATCTTCACCGCAGAAGCCGAGCCCCTTGTACCACTTGCCGTTCCCTCCCTGGACAACCTCCCGGACCTGGTTCTTCTTGGCAACGGGGTTTGTAGCACCCATTCCCCTGAGTAGCTCCCCTACTGTCGTGGAGACAGGGATGTGACAGGCGTGAAAGGGGACAGAGAAGTGCCGCGGCAGTTCCCAGGGCGGTGTGGCGCCAGACTTGATGACATGGACTTTGGTATGCTCCGGCGAGAAGAAGTAATTGTAGCCAGGCTCACAGCCGACGCCACCGGTACTATTTGTCATGTTGGCTGCTGGCAGGTCGGGGTTGACGAGAGGGTATGGCTGAGGGTGTCGGTTACCGCCGCCCATACCGCTGAGGTAGGCATTGCCTGTGGTGCTCGGATATTGCGGTTGGATACCGGTGGCTCCGGGAGGAGGGTAGTAGTAGCCTGGGGGTTGAGGAGGGGGCATGTACCCGTATCCAGGGGTAGCAGGATAGCCTCCGTAGATTCCAGGTTGAGGGTAGCCTTGAGGTTGAGGGGCGGCATGGGGAGGTTGGATGCCTTCATCACGACCCCAGCGTGGGTTGAATCCGGCAGCGGAAGGAATACCGTAGTATGCCATGATTGTTAATGTTAACGGTACCAGGTTGGATTGTTCCAGGCGATGTATGGCTGCGAGATCGGTGCGCAGTAGGCGTGTCTACCAACGAATGGAGCCTGAGGGTAGCAGTTAGGGCACAGCTGATGCTGAGGAGTGTACGTCCAACTTGTGTGTGCCACAGGATATCGATATGGACCAGGATAGAAATGACCAGAGTATGGGCCCGGCTGGTAAGTCTGAGGCCTTGGGTAGTTGTAGGGCCAGTTCTGATAGGGGTTGACTGAAGGACGAGTCAACGGTGTTGGTGCTTGGAAAGTACGTGCAGTTGGAACGGGGGTCGTCTCGCGTATCTGACCGTTCCAGATATCGAAAGTCCGGTTGCCAACGCGGTAGCCCCTGACGTTGAAGCCGCTGAGATCCTCAGTCGGGTCAGGAAGTCTCCCTGGCGTAGAGTTAGAACGGTATATCTCAAAGAACGGTCTGGCTGAATGATGCCGTCATACGGAACAACAGCATGGAAATAGGAATGTGCTTACCAGCCAAAGCAAATGGTGGAGGGCTGGGACCGTCGTCGGTCTCTTCCTCGTCGATACTGATGCGTCGGCTATCTTGATGGAATAAGTAAAGCTCCTTCTCCCACAGCTTGTTGTCGTCCTTGTCAAAGAATGTTCCAAGGACGTAGAGACCAAAGGCGAGAGGGCTCCAGGAGACGAAAAGGTGTTTAGTGATGACAAGCTTGGTAGCAGGATAAGGAAGTTCAGCTGTGAAGTCGGCGTTCTGCTCAAAGATGCCGGCCAGCTTGACGGTTAATGTACGCTTGCTCCCTCGTACGAGAGAACGAGCGCCTGAAAAGGGGCGGTGGTGTGTTATGAGTGCTGTGCTCTTGCAGCGATGGACAAGGCAGAGAGACTCACACAACCGAATACTGGACGAAGTAATAGCGTTTGTTGAACGAAAACACAAGCGCAGGACTTGAATATGAAAGGTTGTACTTCTGTCAGAAGCTTCAGATGGTGTGGTAAAAGAACAGGAAGAGGAGTTGCTCTCTGTCAGGATGGTCGTTGATATAGGTTTCGCGATCGTCGGTGAAACCCTTCTTGATGACCCCATGCTTCAAGCAGCAGGGCCACCCACAGCGGAGCAACAATAGGGGTGTGATTCATCGAAGCCTCTGACGGTTGGAGTTGGAGTTGGAGTTGGAGTTGGAGTTGGAGTCTGCCATTGTGTTCGGTCCTGGGCTATTATGTAGGTGTCTCCACACGTCCATCACTTGAGTCTGTTTGTCGAACTTCCATGTTGTCCAGGTCGTGAATCATTGGTGGGGAACTGTCCCTGTCGCGTCACTCTTGTCCAGAGTGAAGGATTCACGCAATAACTGGCCGTGGGAGCAGTGTCCGCGACTCGCTATTGTCCAACAGTATGCCGAGCTGGAACCACAAATGTTTCTTCTGGTCTGCCGTTGCTATTCTCGACGCAACAAGACGCGGGTTCGTCCCTGAGCTTGCCGAACTTCACCTCAGCCTCGTGGCCGTAACAAGCGTCCGTCCAGTTTCCTGGCAAACACCTCCTTAGTTCGGGTGAAAAGTAGCCTCGACAACAATAGACCCGTCGAAAGTCACCCTGACCAAAATAACGAAGCAAACATCTGGAGATGCAGGTCATCTGCCATAGCTCGAAACTCTGCTCGCTGCTGCCTTGGGGTCGGAGTCATGCCCAGGCTCGGTGAGTTCGGACAAAGCGGTTCGCAAAACTCTGGACCCAAACCAGACAAACTCCGGGAACGTTCTTGCGTTGAACGCATCTTATTCCGAGGACAGTATTCCAGACGGTCGGCAAGAATGGAGTTTGAGGGACGGAGGTTGACTCTGGTCAAATGTCAACTCTAGTTTTGAGCTGGGTCAGGCCGGGAGACTCTGAGGGAAGGAGCGACCCGGTCTTGGACCTTACCGCTACCAGACAACTTTGCAGCAGGTACTTGAGGTGCTCAGTTTCACCGGAGTAGGTATGGCTCAACTTGGAGAAAGGTACCTAAAATTACACCGTCAAGGATGATTCTAGATACGCTTTCCCGCTCTCGCGCAATCAACCCAAAGTGTCGTTATATCGTAGCCTGCGTGATGCCTGATCTCGCACCAAACGCATAAGCACCGTAGTACCAGCCAAGTGCAAGGTTACAACAAAAGCATCCCAGAAACCGCAACTCCATGCCGGCAAAAGAAGACTCAGCCCAGCTCGCATCTCCAACGGACGCACATATCAACGCCATACCAAAGTCTCGGCCCAGTCTCCAGCTCATCGCAAACATCCGCAAATGGCAAGCACGAGGGTATCTTCACGACTGGCAAGACAGCAGCCAGTCTTTCACTCGGCCTCAACATCCTCCTCAACGATCCGCACGCCAGCGCCTTTCCTCTCCTCCTCCGCAGCCTTCCGGACGTGCCTCCTCCTCTCAGCATCGGCCACCAGACTCTTGAGATACACCTCCGCCTGCACAGTAGCACTATACGCCACCGCAGTCCAGCTCCAAACGTTCCTACGATTGGCATCAGCCCCGGCAGCCAGCAGCGTCCTAAGCACCAGCAGGTTCCCGTTGCTGCTCGCAAAGTGCAGCGCCGTGTTCCCGTCCAGGTCGGCCCTCTGCACCGCCTCCGCCGCCCCGCCGGGCACGTACGTCAGCAGGATCTGCAGCACCGTGTCGTGCCCGCCCAGGCTGGCCTCCATGATGGCGTCGCGTCCGCGGACGTCGCGGCGCAGGATGTTGGCCGGGTACTTGTCGCAGAGGAAGTGGACGATCTCGGTGTGGCCCGCCCCCGAGGCGAGCATCAGCGCCGTCTGGTGGGATTCGTTGAGTGCCGGCTCTGGGTCCTCGTGCCCCAGGGATACGAGCACCTTGCAGATCTGGATGTGGCCGAGAGATGCGGCGAGGTGGAGGTTGGAGTTTGATAGCCCGGCTACCGAGGTGTCTGGGTTGTGGAGGAGGTTCGGGTGGGACTTGAGGATGCGCTGCACGAGGAGGGCGTCGTTGGTGTGGATCGCGCGTCGGAGGCGGAGGGAGGGCTCGATCCTGGTTTGAGATGGTGGTTAGTGACGATTGATAGCTAGGAATGGGACTACGACCTTACATCTTGGTGACAGCAGCGTGGCCCGCAGCCGGAAGCGGCAGGCCATGTGGGAAGAGGAGGGTAAGGTGGATGTTGGAGGTTCAAGTCGGAACTTAAATTTGGTTCCAGCAGCAAACGTTCAGGACGTTGTCCCTGACTTGGAGTTCGGCTGATGTCACTTCGTGGCCGTGGAGTCGTGGACATGGGGTAAAGTGGGGGCAATATGCGCTAAGCGAATCCACACTGTGGACGAGAGACCTAAAACTGACTTCACTTCTTCACCTCTTCACCTTGAGTCTCTATTACGTATCACGATTCTGCGATTTGACGAGTTCCGTTTTCCAAGCTTCCTACCTTACGGTACCTGCGCACTCACCGCAAATATGAATGAATCAGATCCTGAAGATCTCTAGATATGGTGGCACGCAATATTTCCAAGCCTAATCCAGACCGATTCATGTTATTTTGCTTGGCTCGCGATCTCGTCCCATTCTTCTCAGGTCCTTCACCCCTCGGCCCTGCTCCTTCTAAATAAGTCTAAATTCATAAATGCTATGACTAAACTAAGTGCCCCAGTAACTGTCCCAGTCGTCTTCTGCTATAGGCAGGTCATCTATGGCGGTAAAGATCCGCGTGTGGCCGGCCTCTTCGAGCTGTTCAAGACGACGCCTCTCACGCCTCTCGTACTGCGCGGGGGTCAATGTGCGCGTGCCCTTTTCATTATCGAATCGGTCAGGGCGGTCACTTTCATACTCCTCGTTGCCTTGCACTGCTCCTTTCATAAGCAATCGAGCCTGCTCGTGTCGGCCTTGATCTGCGTATATGCTTGCCAAACTCTCCTTGATGCGAAGCGTCTCGGGATGCTCCGGACCCACTATCTTCTGATGGCTCTGGAGTACCTCGCTCATAAGTTGGGTTGCGTTGAGCTGTTCTCCCTGGCACTGATATAGCCTTGCTAAGCTCGCCATACTCGGCAGGCTTGCCCAGTTGTCTCGGCCCAAAATCTTCATTCGTAGCACAACAAGTGGAGCGAACATATCTTTGGCCTCGTCAAACCGGTTCAGCCTGAACAGCGTGACACCGAGGTTGTGCATGCTTGTCAAGGTATGGTTATGTTCTTCCCCAAGTAGATAACGATATGTCTCTATAACGTCGAACCAAAGCTCTGCGGCCTCGTCCAACCGGTTTTCGGCCAGATGTGTCAGTGCCGCCCCAGCTTTTATTCTGGCCAGGTAACGCGGGTTTGCCTGGCCTGGGTCCGGGGCAGTTTGCGGAACTGTGTCGACTTCGCTTTGTGTGACGTATGGTTCACTTGGCGGGATCTCTTTGTGTTCAACGGCTTCCCGTGTATAGACTCCCCATCGATCCAACCGGGAGCGATATGCTCGTATACTATGACACAACCACGATCAGAGGGTAAAACCTAAAACAAGAGAAGCGAGAGGAAACGTACGAAGCTTCGAAGCCATGCTGCTCTGCCATGAGTCTCTGTACTTCATGAAGAGGCTTATCCTCCTCTATGTGGAAGCGGATGATGGTAGCTTTGTGCTCTTGCCATTCCCTCCGTTCCTTCAATGTCTTAAATCTGTAGGGATAGTCCACTTCATGGAATACACCGACACCTTCGAGCTCGCTGTCCCTCTCTGGCGAGCGCTCACGGCTGGAGAAACCGCTTACTGTACTCATTGTTGAAGTGATACTGGATTCGAGCTTTGCCGCACGTCTAGAGTCCGCGAAAGCCCTGTCATCGTCATCGTCGTCCACGCCCAATGGTAGCACAAAAATCGCAATGTCTTCCATGTGGCCAGCAAGGTGTGCCTGCAACGCTGATAATGGCATACTCTCTGCACAGATGAGGCAAGAGTCCACGCTTATCTCGTCCACTGGGCGATTGCAGATATCCAAGAGTATTGATAACCGTGACGGCACCAATGGTTGGCTATAATGTTGGCCGAGATGGCTGGCCATTGTGTTACGACCAGTAGTTACCGTACCGCACTCCTGGCAGATGAATTGACGACGGTGGAGCTGGAGCTCATGAGATATCCATTGGTGTCGGCTGACGTATAGCTTACCCGCGGCCTGGCAATCTTCGAAGGTGCACACATATGGTCGGAGGTCTCGGAAGACATGGCGCCTGCAGTGATATGTAAGCTGTTGGACAATTATGATGAAGAATGACACGCCCGAAGTTGGAGAAAGACGGTGCTGCGGGTAAAGCTTACTTCCATGACTGTCTGTTGGCCATATCTTTCGAATCAAGCATCATCCCGCAATATGGGCAAACGAACGAGGGTGCAGTCTTTGCTGCCTTGGGCAGGCTGGGCACAGAGGTCGATTTACGGCTGCCTCCTACCGTCGGAGCATACACCGTTCGTGGCCGGATGTTAGTCTTCGTGTCGTATACATCGGAAACTGCAACGGTTGAGAAACTTGGGACTGAGGATATTATTGACTTGGGTGTTCCCGCTTGTCCCACAGCCTGTCCGCCAGCCAGTCCGCCAGCTTTACCACTCGGGATCTTCACGACAGATTCGTCTCCTGTGGCAGCGATTCTGACCTGGTCAGCCTTGTAGGGATGCTCTATCCAGTACTTGAGTTGCTCTCTTCGTCTCGTATTGGCTGCTGATAGTCTCTGGCAAAACCACCAGATATCTTCGCAGTCGTCTGCCGTCGCGGCCCTTCTGTTGCTTTCTACGTCCATGACGGCGACCAGTTCCGTCTCGAATTTGGCCTGATGATGACTCTTCGTCAGGCCACGCCACAGACGGAGCTTTTCGGCCACATATTCTTGGTCAAACGGGCTAAAGGTTGACTCCAACGTCAATAGCTGTCTCCGTGACGCACCCTCGGTCGTACCTTTCACGGAGCGGATGAACTTGTCCGTGACACTGGGGCGACGCAACAGAGCGGACAGACTGTACAGCGACCGTATTTGCTCAAGGACGTGTCTGATCAAGAATGTTATTTTGGGCATGGTACGACGTGCATGTGCGGTCTCTTCGTCACTGTTAGAGCCCGAATCATCGCTGACACTGCTGACTGAGTCCTGTTCGGAGCCGAGAGATGGATCGAACTGTCTTTTCGCGATAGGTATTGCTGGAAATTCAGTCAACAGAAATGTTCCCGCATGACAGAAGCCGATATTCTAGGTACCTTGATCAATCAAGCTATCAAGTCTCAGCAGTATGCCCTGAACAAGCTCGTTGATTTCCCGATCATTTCGAAGCGTGTCATCCAAGGAGCCCCGAGCCAGGCATGGAAGGTTTGCTTTCGTCTGGTCCCCCCATATCCGGAGCCTGCCAAACTCCTCCAGGACGGAAGCGAGATCGACTTGCTCGAGTCGCGTCGCACGGCACTCATCATCTTGAAGCAGGAGGAGGAGCGTCCTGAACGATTGGATGCACTGCTCGAATACCGCTGAAATAGAGGAGCTCTCTGATAACGCCGACATGGCGAGCTATGATGGAATTCGGGGACATCGCCGTCTCGATCAATGACCATGGTCAGTCGGGCTGGCATACAACCCTTTGTCCCTGATCCAGCCTGATCATCAGGAGTCCGATGTCGATAGGATCTGAAATTTCACGCTTTCAGCTGCGGTTGCGCCTTCCTCGGCATCGGAGAATGGGCTGAACCCGAACTTTGTGACGTCAATGATGGCTTCGAGTACTGAGTTGACGACTTCCAGGTTAGATTCTATGTGGCATGCTGTCAGAAATCGTTGATTAGGAACAAATGAAACTGCTTTACAGTTAAGTAAGCACCCGACGTTCGAGAAACCAACTGCCCGCAAAGGGAAACAAGCCTGTGCTGTGTCGCACTGCAGGAGACACATGCATATCACCCGCCAAAATGACCAATAACGCACCAACGTCCATTCGGAGCCCGCCGATGTAAATGCCAGGTTGGCAGCAGGCTGGCTGTCACTCGAGAAGTCGAGGAGAGGCATCGAGAGCCGAGCACGATGCCGAGCTCTGGCTCGAGCTGCCTTTACTGCCGAACCTCGTCAACCTGCGATGGAACTTTGCAAAGCCAAAATCACAACCATGTATGTGGTGCAGATAGCGATTCTTCATTTCATGAACTGATAGTCGGCATCTTGTCCATGGCCGAGGTCGCTGGACTCGTGCTGGGTGGGATCCCAATTGCCATCTGGGCTCTGGAGAAATATGACGAGGCTCTGGATACGTTCAGCAATTATCACGTCGTGATCCGGACACTGCGGACCAACCTAGTACTGCAACAGCTGCAACTACAAGCAACTTTTGCGTCCATGGGACTGGACAGACCAACCAAAGACGAACTGAAAGCTCATTTAGAGTCCAAGTTTGGGCACAACGCACATCATCTGTTGTTTGTCGTGCAGCGCATGGAAGACATCACGTCTGCCCTACTCCTGAACTTGGAGGTTGATATAAACAGGAAGGTAAGTCGCCTATTGTCTTCGTCCGCAAGTCCAAGAGCAGACCTTCAAGCCACTAACTCCAGCCAGCCTCTATGGACAAGTGAGCCATCTGACCGAGCTCAGTGGGAATGGCGCCGGGTGAAGCGAAGCTTCGGGTCTAAGCGGCGCGAAAAGCTGGTCGACGACTTGAGGAAATGGAATGACGATCTTCGAATGTGTCTTGAGACTCCAGAGGTTCCAGCCGAAGACGAAGGCCGCAAAGTCCAGGACTTGAAGCGACAATTCAACCCCAAGCGCTGCAATCTGATCCGCGAATGGATGAGGTCTTTCCACCGCGCACTGAGCTCGGGCGTCAACTGTGTATGTTCCACGCCGCACGAAGTCACCGTTGAGCTCGACTGGACCGCCTATGCAACGGAGAAACCGAGAGAGATTCAGATTGCAATGTCCTACAGAGCGGAAGAAACCCTAGCCATGGCACCAGACTCTTGGAGGAAACTCCTAGTCACGTTGGAGAACCACGAAGCCGCCGCCTCTACTGCACAACAATCGTCTTTTGCGACGCTGGCTTCGTCATCCATGGGTCCTCCTCCTGAGCCACAAACGGTTCAACCTCCCACGTCGTCGATTCGGGCCAAGATGTCAAAGATCAAGTTCTTCCACTCCTCTTTGACCTCGGGAATATCTTCCCAACTCCCTGTGGCCAGTAGGTTGGCCCTTCCGTGTATACAAGGCTCACAACTAACTTTCTCTTTTAGCACCCGGACCAGAGGTCATCCAGCTAACGACTCCAAGACCACTGCCACGGCCGCCGATGACCGACGAAATACACAGCTTATGCGCACAACTGAGCCGGCAATGTAGCAACTGGACGCTATCCGGCTTCTTACGCGACCCACATCCTCCAAACGAGGGCGAAAGGAAGTTCTCACTTGGCCATGTTGGAAGAGAGTCTTCGGTAGTAACTGAGCCGTTGGCACTCAAGTCCGTCATTGCAGGACAGCAGTCAGTGCACCGCCTGGACAACCATTTAGCGCTCTCTGCAAAGCAGAGATATGGCATCGCCGCCGCAATGTCCTGGGCCGTTCTCCACTTGAGCGGAAGCGCATGGCTCAAGGATCAGTGGGACGAGCAGACGAAAATCCTCCTTCAGAAAACATGTGAAGGTCGTGATATACTCTCTAGCTACCCATGCATATCTTGCCTTTTGCCATCTCCTCCGCCATCTTCTCCAGCACCCCCCAACACCCGCCAGCCCGACTTCTCACAATATGTTCGGCACCGGGCCATTTTCTGTCTTGGGGTCCTTCTCATCGAGCTGGCCCTGAACAAGCCTTTCTCGGAGCTTCGGGACAGGGAGGATCATATAGGTCCCTCAGGCTTGTCAGGCAGCGGAACTTCGGCAGGGAAATTGCCAGCAACGGTACTGGGGGATTACAATGCAGCCATCGGCAGGCTCGAAGAAGTGCACTTGCAGGCCGGCGACGCCTACGGCAATGCTGCCGAGAGATGTGTCAAGTTTGTTTTTGGAGGCCCCGAGAAGACGAGGGAGTTTGACCTGCCCAACTTCCGCCGCGAGTTTTACGAGGTTGTCGTTGCGCCTGTGCAGGCAACGTATCTCATGATGCCTGGCACTGGACAGAGCATCTGACGGTCTGACGGGGTTGACCACAAGTCTACTTGATCAACTCGTCTTGACTTGACCCCTATTGTCGAGCTTTAGTGTAGACGATGCATGTAATGGCGACATGGAAGCTTGAACGACGTCCACATGGTATATTTTGATGTCTCTTGACTCCCTTCCACCAACTTTTTCTCGTTACTTCATTTGGGAGCTGGGTCACTCAGCCCTCAGCCCTGCTCACCGAAGGAACTGCCGATGAGACACTTTGGCTGCACAACCAGGCTAAAGATAGGGCAGAAGCCAAACATCTTGGCTGTGTCATTGGTCAGGGTCTGTCTCAGCGCTTCCATTCTCCACTAGAACTACAGTGGGGCGACAAAAATTTCGATGCACTTTAAGTCGCGACGCGACGCGCTTCAATTTCTCATTCCACCACCTCTTTTTCAATGGCTCCTAGCACTCCCAGTCCACCTCCGAGAACTCCAAAAAAGCACTACTCTCCTCACAAGAGGGCTAGGATCGCGGCCTTGCAAGAAGCCGGGTGGTCCCAGAGGAAGATCGCGCGCCACGAGGGCATCTCTCCCGGCTCGATCTCCGGGATCCTCAAACGGTACCGCGTTCAGAAATCGGCCAAGTCACTCGAACGCTCAGGACGCCCACGAATACTCGGTCCACGGGACGTAAG